>CAUYQU010059724.1:0-83671 GCA_963574635.1 Cheracebus regulus
CACACTCATTCTCCATCCAGCCTTGTTCCCTTGCTGGTGAGGAGTTGTGATCCCTTGTAGGAGGAGAGGCATTCTGGTTTTGGGTGTTTTCATCCTTTTTGTGCTGGTTTCTTCCCATCTTTGTGGATTTATCCACCTGTCGTCTTTGTAGTTGTTGACTTTCAGATTGGGTCTCTGAGTGGACGTCCAGTTTGTTGATGATGAAGTTATTTCTTTCTGTTTCTTAGTTTTCCTTCTAACATTCAGGCCCCTCTGCTGTAGGACCGCTGAGGTCCACTCCAGGCCCTGCTTGCCTGGGGATCACCTGCAGCTGCTGCAGAACAATAAGGGTTGCTGCCAGTTTCTTCTTCTGCTATCTTTGTTCCAGAAGGATACCCACCAGATGTCAGTCTGAGCTCTCCTTTATGAGGTGACTTTTTGGATATGTAGGGGTTAGGGAGCTGCTTGAGGAGACAGTATGTCCTTTATAGGAGCTCATGTGCTGAGCTGTGAGCTCTGTTGTTCATTCAGAGCTGCTGGGCAGGTACATTTAAGTCTGCTGCAGCAGAACTCATAAACCTCGTTTTTTTACCCCAGGTGCTCTGTCCTGGGCATTTAGGGCTTTATTTATGAGTTTCTGTTGTGCTGCTTCCTTTTTTCAGGGCTGCTCTGCCCAGCCGGAGGCAGCCTAGTCACTGTCTGCCTGCAGAGACTTTGCTGAGCAGCTGTGGGCTCCGCCCAGCTGCTGTGTGAACTTCCATGCAGTCCTGTTTATACGGGTATGGTTAGAACTGCCTCGGCAATGGCGGCCCACAGACTCTCTCTGTAATGGCGGGCTGCCTTGTCAATGGCGGGCTGCCTCAGCAATGGCAGACTACCTCCGTAGTGGTGGACTGCCTCGGTAATGGTGGATGCCCCTCCCCCACAGAGCTGCACCATCCCAGGTTCAGCTGCACTTGCTGTGAATCTCTCAATCCAGAGCCTTTCAGACTGCTGTTTTTTTGTGGGGGTGGGACCAGCTGAGCCTGATCACCTGGCTCCCTGCCTCAGACCCCCTTTTTTTTAGTTGAATGGGCAATTCTGTGTCCCTGGTGTTCCAGTTGCCTGTTGAAAAGGCGCCGGGATCTGTGTGATTTCCCGTGCAGCGACCCACTGCGCTGGCTGAAACAGCTGTGCTGAGATTCGTGGTGCTTTTTTGCCCAGGAATCTCCTGGCCTGGCTCCCTGTTTCAGTCCCCTTTTTTTCAATCAGTTGAATGGGTGACCATCCCAGGAGCTCCAATCGCCACATAAAACAGCACCCGGACCCGTGTATTTTGTGCAGAGAACCGCCGCGCCAGCCAAAACAGCCACGCTGGCGACCCATGGGGCTCCTCCGCCTGGGAATCTCCTTGTCTGTGGGCAATAAAAATCCATCTGGAAATGTGGCGTCCACTCACCCTCTTTGCTTTCGCTGGGAGCTGCAATCCTGTGCTACTCCTAATCAGCCATCTTGGATCTGTCTCCCCTCTGCTTTTTAAAACAGGCAAATTTTCCAAATTTGTTATTTGGAAAATAATCTGAGCTACTAAATTAAATCATGGGTTCACAATTTAAAAGAAAAATATTTTTCATCTTTAAAAAATGAAGCTCAAATGAAGGTTTATTTTTTTTTAAGACAACTACTGACAGGTCAAGAGAGGAGGTACTAGGTGGTGTGTAGCATGGGATCTGAGCAGAACCTTCCTAGTTCCTCAAAGGCACATCACAAAACCGGTATTTTTCCCATTACAGCACCCAGGGAAAGTAACTTGATATCCAGCACACTGGTATAAACAAGAGAGGCTTCTTGCCATGGATACAGCAGTCTGGGAGCTCCAGCTGCCCCAGGTGCCCTGTGGCTCCCCTGGGTGAAGGGGTCCACCTCTGTAGACACAGCCTTCCCACCCAGAGCACTCCAGCTTGGGAATCCAGACACAGTCCACCACCTGGTTTTCCTGTCCAGCAGGCCAGCTGCACGGGCTTAGCTCACTGTGATAGAAGATGGGGACACCATTTGTGGCCATAACTCCTGGAGGTATGATATCCTCTGCTGTCTATCTGGAACTAAACACCGAGTTATTTGGGGGTTAGGAAGTAATCCAATCAGAGCCATTACCTGTCTGCTTGACCTCACTAACGGCTGGATTTCTGAGCTGCCTCTCTTCCTAGGGAGGTGGGATTTTCTGAAACAGGACTCACAAAGCACGGGAATTCCACATTAACTAGGTCAGCTCCTTGAGGGTCGTGCAGAATTATCTGCTGTCATGTGTCTCCCCAGCTTGATATCTGGTTCAATTTTAAATTACTCAAGAGATGGTGAAATGAATTTGTCATCACTGAGCTGCAGATTCATTCACACAACCAAGCAGCAGGGTGGTTTGACGGGCCTTCCTGGAAAGCAGATGAACAAAACTGTAAGATGTTAGTACAGGTAAAACAGATTCCTGGAAAATTACAGTGAGTGCTCATGTAGTAATAAGGGCTGGCTAGAGGAATTTAGACTGCCAATGCACAGAATTGTGGTCACTAATTTAGCTCAGTACTTAAGATTGAATAGGAATTGGCTGGGCACAGTGGCTCACATCTGTAATCTCAGCACTTTGGGAGGCCTAGTCAGGTGAATCACAAGGTCAAGAGTTTGAGACCAACCTGGCCAATATGATGAAACCTCCATCTCTACTAAAAATACAAAAATTAGCCGAGCATGATGGCGCAGACCTGTAGTGCCAGCTACTCAGGAGGCTGAGGCAGGAGAATCACTTGAATCTGGGAAGCAGAGGTTGCAGTGAGCTGAGATTGTGCCACTGTACTCCAGTCTGGGTGACAGAGTGAGACTCTGTCACCAAAAAAAAGATTGAATAGGAATTAATGATCAGTTGCAAAGACTCAACTAACAAGTACTTAAGGTACTTTTTTTTTTTTTTCTTTTTGGAGACAGAGTCTTGCTCTGTCATCCAGGCTGGAGTACAGTGGCATGATCTTGGCTCACTGCAACCTCCACCTCCCTGGTTCAAGCAATTCCCCTGCCTCAGCCTCCTAAGTAGGTGCATGCTACCACATTCATCTATTTTTTTTTTTTGTATTTTTAGTAGAGATGGGTTTTCACCATGTTAGCCAGACTGGTCTCGAACTCCTGACCTCAGGCAATCTGCCCGCCTTGGCCTCCCAAAGTCCTGGGGTTACAGGTGTGAGCCACAGTGCCCGGCCATGGTACTTATTTTTATTTAACTAGCATATTCTGATTTTACTAGTATATTAATTGATTTTTAGGACAGACTATGTTTCTTAGTGTACCTGTTGTACTTTCTGTACAACTTTGTTATTTATTCTACTCAATATCTTTGAGAGGGCAGATGTGTTTTTTTTCCACAGGGAAATATAGCCATATTTTTGTATCTTTAGAAATTGTCTCCTTCCTCTATTAGCTTACTCTACTGTTGGTTCCTGTGTCTCTCTATACCATTAGATGATGAAGTCCTCAGAGGCATCAAGAATGATATTTTATTCACCTCTGTGTTCACAGAAGACTGCAAAATGCTTGCCCGTAAGGGCACTCAAATATTGTTTGAATAAATTAACAAAAGAATAAGCACTCCCAAGAACTGTCTTCAAGAAAAAACACACCATATTTGTGTGACTACAAAAGCAATCATTAGAGAAAAATTTTTAAATGCTTTAAAGTCTAACCAAAAAAGTCAATTCTATTTGTGGATCTATGAATATGTTATCTTTTTCAGAATCTGATATACCTTCCAATTATTGTTTACTATTCTGAACCTACAATAAGCTCCCCCCTTCCCAAACTCTTGGATCATTGTAAAATTAGTCATCTTTTTTGTTTTTTTAATACATGTTCGCTGCTGACAAAGTGGTAAAGCCAGAGTTATGCTTGACCAAAAAAGGTTATAACTCTCAAAAGAGAAAAATCCACAGGTGGGTAATTGATTATTGGTGTAATAGAGTGAGAGTGAATTCCTTAGAAGTTTAAACGAAAGCAGAACTATATTTCCATCATGGAGGGAACTTAAAGTTTCTGGTATGATGAGCCAATGCCCCAAGTGTTGACAATATCTTGTTCTCTGGAAGCGAATGAGTTTGTCATCTGCCAACGTACATACTCTATATTTCCAACCATCACATCTGCCTTGCAGCTGACTGAACCCAGAGCAAATCAATCATAGAAGTTAATCCAATAGACTTCCCTTCAGCTGCCGGAAATCAGGCATCACATCTGTGCAAAGAGTGCTAGTTATAACAAATGAGATCACAAATTTGACCATTTTATTAGACACCCTCTACTAATGTTAACAGACAAAGATGGAGGTTAAGTTGAAATTAAATTGAAATCTTCTTGCCTCTGTACTGATTGCAATATCTGATAATACTCTCAACTTTCGTGGTGCAAATCAATTGCCTGGTACTCAGAGCCCAGCCTTAATAGGTGATAACCGGTGTGATTCTAGAGAAGAGGGCTCAGTGGTAGAGAAATAAATGAGATTAGCAGTATTTGACTTGGAGCCATAGGCATCAATTCTGCTCCACCTGTCAACCAGGTTCTAAGAACAAGACTCAGAGAAGCTTTTGCTCCTGCTAGCAATGTAGGGCCAGGAGAGTCCCTACACTCTTCATTTGCAGATGTCCACAAGGAGAAGCCACTCCTGCATATATCTTGTGAGTGAAGATGCCCAGAGGAATGACAGCATTTCAGTAGAGTATCAGAATTCTCTTTTGTTTATGCTAATTGACAGAGCAGGAGCATTGCCATCTTGGACAAACACTACCATTTTAGGTTCCCCTTGAATAAAAAACCCACCTAAATCCATCCCCAAAATATCAGCCTAATGGCTAATGTCAGCATAATCAGAAACATTCCAACCCTAAGATAAACCCCCCCTCATCAGAAACATGCCAACCCCAAGATAGCCTCCCCTCCAACCAGGGACATTCCACCCCACAGTAAACTTTCCTCATATAGAAACATTCCAAACCTACAATAAGGTTTCCTCTTCCTAAACCCTTAAATATCCTTAGTAAGAGAGAATGCTCCTGACTGAAATTGGCCAGAAGCCCCTCTCAGGTTTATTCTCCAAAATAAACCTGTCTTTGACTGTAGAACCGCTTTTCATGTTTCTTTCCTCTTTCTTTTACTCTTACATGAATGTTAAAAGAAATTTACATAACATTGATTATTTCATGCTTTCCAGAGAATAAGGAGAATGTACACAAACTATTGCAAAGTTATACAGGTAATGTGACTTCATTGTTAGCATACAGTGTTACACAAATAAATTACCCAAACTTTTAAAATTGAAATCTTTATCAATGGTAAAGCTAATAATAATTATCATTAACTGGAACCTTCCATGTGCAAAACACTACATGTCTTTACATTTTATGGATAAAGAAACTAATGATCAGGGAGATTGAATCAACTGTTTTAAGTCATCTACATAGTCAATGAAAGAACTAATCATTGGCCAGGTCAGTTTGATTCCAAATTATATGCTTTATACCATATTGTGATAATATATACTTACAGTTTCTACTTCTCTTGAGTTACACCATGACCACCATAAACTCAACCTGTCACTCAAAACAATAGCAATGACAACCCAAAGATTCTATATTTTTGAGTGTATCAACTCAAATAGTTACCCAAGACCCAGACCATTGTAGAAAACATGGATCTCCTAAAATAGGATGACAAGGCCAAGACCAAATTCACCGATGAAGGCAGCAGAGATCAGAGAATTTGTATTCAGAATTGTGCAGTCCCAGCTAAGTGGGGCAGCTTCTCAACAATATAGGTATAGGAATACAAGAATGTGAAGTTGATACACAGCTTTAGTCTTCACCTAAAATGAGATTAGAGATGTGGAGAAAGTTTAGTGATGGGATATTCAGCCAGAAATTAGGAGGAAAAGATCAAGATGAACAGCAGGAGTCAGGAGTTTGTGCGTGAGCCAATGAGCCAGAAAGTCTCAGTCAAGTCAGCTGATCCCAAAGGGAAATCAGCTATATGGTCACTGTGCAGCTGAGTTTGGGTTGCATGTAATTCATCTTTTTTTCTTCTTTCATAAGTGAGAAGTGTTTTAAACTGGTAACTTTCTAGATGCCCACTTTAATGTTAATAGATTTTTTTCCATACCAAAAGAGATGAATGCAAAGTCCCTAGCAAGAACATAGCTATCATTTTTCACCTGAGTTATTATCCAGAGATGGGAGTGGTGAACTCATCCAGGCTCATAATGTGTTAGAAGGCAAACCACTCCTTCTAATTAGAGGCAGATCTTTCATTGGTATTTCCAGGATCACACATGCTGCCTGGTGAGCAGAGGTTACTCAGAAATATGTTGGGAAATTGACAGAAACCATCTTCATCACCCCCTCTCCAATGCCCTCTATACTTGGCTCAGTGGAGAGCAAGAGCAGGAAATCCACTTCAAGGAAGTGGTTTTCATAGGGGTAGAAAGGAGTCCAGAGATCACCTAGCTCAACCGTGTCTTTACTTTACTACCTGCTTAAAGCAACATCAGACTCTAAGGGGAGGCTGCACAGAAAGTGAAAGGCCAGTGAAGAAGGTTTACACAATTCTCCAGAAAACATAAAAAAGGATTGAAACTGATTCTTTTCAGATAGATAAGAAAAATTTGAAATGTAAACCAAGAAGACAGATAAGATCCTATTAGTTTAATCAAAAAGTTGGTAACACAAACACATGACTAAGATGAAGGAATATAAAACACCTTTCTCTCCCACCCCCACCACCACAAAAAAATCTCATCTAAGATGCAGAGGAAAATATAAGTCAAGAAGATACATAACTTATGAGAAATTCACTGGCTTGAAGCTATAAATAGTGTGGGGAACATTTGGTTAAGGATAAATGGAGAGGAAGCTTAGCTGATACAGTTTTAGAATTGAGGTTATAGATGATGTTACCCTGGTACACAGACCTACTATCACAAATCTGACAGGTAAATAATATCTAGTAGCAGCAAGGAATTCCAACTTTGGACATTTGCTGGAAGTCTCATTCTCAGAATATCTGATAAATCCCTGGCTTGTCTTATTGACAATTTAATCTCTCAGAAAAAATAGGTAAAATTCAATTCCCGAATGAATAAAGGGATTATCCAAAGTTTTTCTTTCATGGCAGTGTTTCTTAAAGAATGATCCATGAATCTCTATTGGGTGTTCACAAGGTTAAAATGATTTTTTGAAGAATACTAAGACATTTTTCATTTTTACTCCTTTAACATGTGCATGAATAGTGTGAAAGTAATGATGAGTAAAACATCAGCCCTTAGCATAAATCAACTAGTGGCATCAATTGTCTGGTAGTCATTTGATTCTTCACTGCCATACACTCAAATAAGTCAATATATAAATAAGTAAGCAAAAGCCACTGTTTTTTGTTTAAGAATGTCCTAATGAAGCAGTGGAAGTATTAATTTTATTAAATCTTGACCCTTGAATATATATCTTCTCAATATTTTGTATGACAAAATGGAAAGTACAGCACATCTATGGCATGTCAAACTATGATGATTGTCTCAAAAGAAGCATTTGTGCAATCTTTTGAGTTGCAAGCTGAACTAGCCACTTTTTTTCATTGAACCATGTTTTTATTTGAAAAAATATCTAACAAGCTATATGATTTCAGGTTTGGTCATTTAGCAGACTTTTCTTGAAATGAGAGTGTGTGTCATGTCAAGGAAAAGAATTGATAGTATTTGTGGTCTAATACATTTGAGTTTTCTGGTGAAATTAGGAATTTTGAAAACTTGTACTCACCAAGATGACCTTGATGGTGGCAAATATTTGGATACTTTTCTAGTGAGGTTAATGGTGGTTTATTTTTTTATATCATACAATTAAATGTGTAAACATTTGAAAAACCAAATGCATGATGTTGCAAAATCATGCATAGAGAGCACGTACTTTCATAGTGCAAGATAGACTAATGGATTTTAATGCAAAAGAGTATGAAAAGTTTATTGATCAGTTTCCAATTTCATATCACAACCAACCTTTAAGAAAATATTAATAATCAAAATTGTTGTTGTCAACATCAATAAAGAATATCCACAGTTAACTGAAGACTATAAAATGCCCCTCTCATTTTAAACCATTTATGCCTGAAGTTGCAATTTTTTGAATTTGAAAAGTCAGACCTTGGTGATAACCTTGAGCAGTAGGATTAAATAACTCCCACATACTTAGCGTTCCAATAATGGAACACTAGGCATAAATGGCATCAACAATTTTGATTAGCAAACTACCTATTTGGGTTTATATTTTCTCCACATACTTCAGCCAAAGCAACATAGTACAGCATACTAAATGCAGAATCAGATATGAGAAGCCAGACACCAAAGAAATTCATAGGAAATAAAACAGTGCTATTCTTTTCACTAATTATTCTTTAAATGTAGTTTTTAATGAAGCATGTCATATAAACATCAATGAATTTATTAGTGTTATTTTAAAATTAATACTCTAAACAATTTTATGGTAAATGTCAGTAATAACTCACATTAGTGAAAGCTCTTTGGGATCCTTCATCATTTTTAAGGGTATAAAGGGATCCTGAGAAGAAAATGTTTCATAACCTCTATTTCATGATAGCCCCCACCTCCACAATTCCCGGAAAACCTATACCCCTGAACTTGCTTGATTTTTATCCAAAGCATTCAGTCCCTCCTAACATATTTGGCTTTGATTCTCTGTTTAATGTTTATTTCCCACAACTGGAATCTACTCCATGGTGAAGAAAACTTATCACAGTTCTGCATACTCTTCTGTTCTTGGTGTTGAAAATATCCTGGCATATAGTGGGCACTCAGTGAATATTTGTTAAGTGATGAGTGAAGTGAATGGTTAATAATATCTGTCCTTAAAAACCTTCCTGCAACCAGACCTCCCATTTTCATGGTGCAGGTCTCCAGGATTTTCCATTAGTGTTTGTTTGAACTTGAGCAGATCCACAGTTGCTACCTGAGACACGCTTGACCTTGCCCGTTTCTACCCCTGTGGAGGAGAGCTCAATGCCTATGGTAGATGATTTTCACCTGGAAAAGACTCTTTAAAATTCAGAGCACTATGTCAGCCTTGTATCCAAACATCCTAAATTATTTCCATTTTATTTTAGTAAAATTATAGAGCAGCACTTCAGGCACTGCCAGATAGATGTCTTAGTCTCAAACTGCAGCCAGCAAGTGTCCACTCAGACTATGTTGCTTTAATGAGAGAACGTCAAAGCTTCTTCACCTAACAATAAGACTAATTTCAAAATCACAAGGTTATAGCTTAAGATAAACTTTTTAAAATGTCTAGGAGTATTATTAAATAAGTACAAGCTCACTGTGAGTGAAATAAAAGATGATACAATCTTGGGCTGTGCCCATTAAGGATAGTGTTGACCAAACAACAACAACAAAAAATAGTGCTTTTGCGCATAATTTGTATTGGCGAAGTCACGTTTCCAAAGGAGTCATCAATGAAATTGCCACAGAAGGGAGAGATGAGGGCGAATAAGGAGTGCTTTGTCTAAGAGATTGAAGGCAATGGGGCATGAGGGTTGTTTTAAGATACTTTAAGGCCTTAGTCCCTGTGGCCCTGGGAGTCAACTCTAGATAAACTGGTATAAGGGAGGCAGTTTTAACATTATCATAAATAAATACATAATAGTTTCAGGTATTTGGAAGTGGCATAGATTCCCTTGTCTGGCTACAAATGTGCCTTTCTCTAGAGTATTTAAGAATGCTTATTGGCTAGCTGCAGGAAGATGCCTTAAGATGGAGATTTCTTAATTAGTTTGGCTTGGGAGGATGAAGGGGTGCTTAGATGTCTTTTAAAGTTTTGAGAGTTTGTTTTTTGTTTTACAATAAGATTATGGTAAAAAATACATTCCTATTTTTTTTGTTCTTATTTCTGTATTTTTATGTGCCACTTTTCCTGACAAATAATTCAGAAAATTCAGAACAATAACACTGTATTTCAATTGTTTGCAAATTTAAAAACTTTCTCCATAAATTCATTCATTTTACTGTTTAAAGGAAAAGATACAATTGATGGCATAATACTCTTAATTCTTCAGTAAAGTTATTAGTAATTTTCTTATTTTACATGAAGTAACTACTCCATTAGAACTTTTGTTGAACACAAGCCCTGTAAGATAAATTAACCTGGCTGAACCTGTTGTGACTAACAACCTCTCCATAGTCAGGTGGAATGTCCAGCTTGTTAACTAAGATGCAATTGAGTTTCTTTTTTTTCCTTTTCTGACCAACATGGTGAAGCCATGTTTCTACTAAAAATAGAAAAAAATTAGCTGGTTTTGCTGGCATGTACCTGTAATCCCAGCTACTCAGGAGGTTGAGGCAGGAGACTGCTTGAACCAGGGAGGTAGAGGTTGCGCTGAGATGCGATCCCACCACTGCACTCCAGCCTAGGTGACAGAACGAGACCCCATCTCAAAACAAACAAAAAACTGGATAGTTGTAACTCTACAATTTGCGGTGCTGAATAGAGTATTATTCTTCCCCATCCTTCCCCTACCACCATGCTATATCCAGGCAGAAACTAAACATCCTGGGAAACCAATAGATATGAAAGATAATTAACAGAAGTCCAATATCTGCTAATTACTGTCATGCACCACATAAAAACATTTAGGTCAACAATGGACCACATATAGGATGGTGGTCTCATGAGATTATAATACCATATTTTTATTGTACCTCTTCTTTCTTTCCTTCCTCCTTTCCTTCCTCCCTCCCTCCCTCCCTTCCTCCCTCCCTCCCTTCCTTCCTCCCTCCCTTCCTTCCTCCCTCCCTTCCTTCCTTCCTCCTTTCCTCCCTCCCTCCCTCCCTTCCTCCCTCCCTTCCTTCCTTCCTCCCTCCCTCCCTTCCTGCCTCCCTTCCTCCCTCCCTCCCTTCCTTCCTCCCTCCCTCCCTTCCTTCCTTCCTTCCTTCCTTCCTTCCTTCCTTCCGTCCGTCCGTCCGTCTGTCCGTCTTTCTTAGACAGGGCTAGCTCTGTCATTCAGGCTGGAATACAGTGGTGCAATCACAGGTTCCTGGGCTTAAGTGATTCTCCTGCCTCAGCCTCCTAAGGAATAGAGGCCCAAGCCACTGCACCTGGCTATGTTTTTTTTTTAAATATATTTTTTATTTTTTAAAAAAATATTTCTATTTTTAAAAAAATATAGAGAGATAGGGTCTTGCTATGTTGCCCAGCCTGGTCTCAAACACCTTACCTCAAGCCATTGTCTCACCGTGGCCTCCCACAGTGCTGGCATTATAGGCACAAGCCACCATACTGGCCTCTACTGTACTTTTTCAATGTTTAAATACACAGATACCTACCACTGTGTTAACAATTGCCTGTGTATTCAGTAGAGTTACATGCTCTACAGGTTTGTAGTCTAGAAAAAAGCATGACACACTGTTCAATAAAAATTTGCAGCGTAAAATAAGTGAATAAAATCCCGCTTTGTTGTTGTTTTCTATTATCCAAGAGAACTTTGAAGTAGCTCCAGAAACTATATTTTTTATTCTAAATAAACTCACCTTCATTTCTAAAGTAAACAAACTAAAATACTAACTCAGAAAAAAAAATCAAATGTTTTATTTTGGAAAGCATAAAAATTTATCAAGGTTATTTACAAGTAGTTACATACTTGGTTTAAAGTGCATAGTAACCTTTAAGCTGTCCAGACCGAAAAAGTCTTTTCCAGGCTTCTTGGTGCAGAACTATGTCAACTCAACTGAGTACTCACCCAGGCTTGGGGCCAACTCAAAGCTTTCCTTTAATTAAAAAAAAAAAGTTCGTCCCTGAAGCAAGCTTCTTGCCATGTTGCTACTGTTAGGTGAAGATGGAGCAGCCTCCTTGAAAAAAATCCCATAAATCAGCAACTCTTAGATTTCCAGGCATCACATCGATATTACTTCTTGACTGTCTAAGGTTTAGTATCTGTTGATCACCTTTTCTTCTAATAAAGTATCTCAGCTTTATGGAAATAACCTGAGAGTTAAACCTCCAATTGACAGCTACTTAACTCATGTCCAAAACTGTTGAGACAAATGGTAGTTGAGACAGTCCAAGGAACAAGTGGAACATTGTCATTAGATACTTGTGTCAAGCAGAGCATTAGAATGTAAACTGCTTGGTTTAAAATGATTTGGTCCTCATAGAAACGCTTTCCCTGAACTAAGATTCAGGACCATGCTCTCAGCTTTTACCAAAGATTGGTTTAAGAAAAACCTTCATGAAGTGCATTTATTTATTATTTTTAAGTAAAGTTTATTTTGTTCTTTATATGAGTAATTCATACTCATTATAGACAAATTGGAAAAATACAGAAAAGTAAAAAGAAGAAAAATTTTACAGATAGTCCTATTCCCCCAAATAATATGGTTTATTTCCACTCTCTCGTAGTTCTATGAAATCATTTTTTAAATATTACGGTAAGATAATAAACATAATTTACAAAGTATATTGTTTTCTGGGAAAATAGTACTGAGGACATGGTTTATGTTATGTCCCTAATAAGAGTCTATAGGATTTCTTGATAGAGTATAAAATTAGGGGAAAATATGGTCTCTTGTAACAAGTCAGTATGGGTTTCTTTCATCACACAAACTGTATAGAGTATCAACTTATTTTTCTATTATCCTGGGTGACAAGAAATTCAGACAATTTTGTGCTCATTTTTAGTAATGTTCTTCCCTAACCTTCCTCTTTTTCCTTTCTTTCTATGTGATTTCTGTTTTCTCCTTTATCTTTATTTGATCTACCATATATAAAATATAAATGAGCTTCTTTTTATAAAAAGCATTTACCAACTCCTTTCTGAAGAAAGTAAGATGCAAATAAATAGATTGGCAGACTGGGAGAAGCACAGTAACCTTTCTAATTTTATTCTGGTGAAAATGCAAAGAATAAAACCCAATGTCACCAGAAGAGAGGGGACACACAGGGTGAGACAGAAAAACATATAGGGGCCGGGCACGGTGGCTTACACTTCTAATCCCAGCACCTTGGGGACCAAGGTAAGTGGATCACTTGAGGTCAGGAGCTGGAGACCAACCTGGCCAACATAGTGAAACCCTGTCTTTACTAAAAATACAAAATGAGCCGGGAGTGGTGGTGTGCACCTGTAGTCCTAGCTACTCAGGTGGCTGAGGTAGGAGAATTGCTTGATCCTGGGAGGCAGAGGTTGCAGTGAGCTGAGGTCACATCACTGCACTCCAGCCTGGGCAACAGAGCGAGACTCCATCTCAATTATATATATATATATATATTATATATATATATATATATAATATATGTATATAATATATATAAAATATATGTATATAATATATATAAAATATACGTATATAATATATATATTATATACGTATATTTTATATATATTATATACGTATATAATATATGTATTGTATATATGTATATAACATATGTATTATATATGTATATAATATATGTATTGTATATATGTATATAACATATGTATTATATATGTATATATAAAAATAATATATATAACATATATAATATATATTATATATGTATATATATAAAATAACATATCTATAATATGTATATTATAGATATGTATAAAATAGCATATATATATAATAACACATCTATTATATATATAATAATATATATATTATTTTATATATATATGTATATAATAGATTGGCAGACTGGGAGAAGCAGTCATCTCAGGGGAATCCCTTTCCTTGTCATATAAAAGTTGCATGGTAAGGTAGAAATGAGCAGGGAACAGGGGTGGGGTGGAAAATAATATCAATTTTAAAGACTCTAAGGGTAAAATTATTAAAAAGAGAAAATTCACAAGTTTGGAAAATAAAAAGGAAAATGGAGTTTAATGCAAGTCATGGAATCTACTGGACTATAACCTCTGCGAGAAGATTTAGGCCATTAGCTCATGGTTATTGAGCTGGGACCGGCTGGCAGAGAAGAGAGGAAGAAGCTTGAGATACTGTTGGAAGATTGGGGAGATCCTGGGAAGGCCGAGTGCGTTTTGATAAATGCAGGTTCAGCCTAATGCATTGGAAAATCTGAGAAAATACAATAAATTGATAATATAATAGTAAGGATAATAGTCTTAAAAATGACAGTGTTTTGCAGTTAATGTACTGCCTTTGTATTTGCTAACATTATTAAACTTTCAAAATCCTGATTGAGTAGGTTGAGCATATTATTATTATCCCCTTTTTTTCTTTTTTCTTTTTTTGAAATGGAGTCTCACTCTGTTGCTCAGGCTGGAGTGTGTGCAGTGGCGTGATCTCGGCTCACTGCAACCTCCATCTCCTGGGTTCAAGTGATTCTCCTGCTTCAGCCTCCTGAGTAGCTGGAATTATAGGTGCCTGCCACCATACCAGGCTAATTTTCGTATTTTTAGTAGAGACAGTTTCCATCCTATTGACCAGGCTGGCCTCAAACTCCTGACCCTATGATCTGCCCCTCTCAGCCTCCCAAAGTGCTGGGATTATAGGTATGCACCACCACGCCCAGCCATTATCCCCATGTTCAATATCAGGAAATGAAGCTCATCTTTGGCCAAATGGCGTACCTGAAGACTCACAGTAAGTGATGTGTCCCAGCAGTGAGAGAAAAAGCGTGGCACCCACTCGGTAAATATTTGTAGGATGAAATGAATGAATAAAACCCCACGTTGTTGTTGTTTTTCCTATTCCCATTATCCAAGAGAACTTTGAAATAGCTCCAGAGGCTGGACATGCGGTCATGCCTGTAATCCCAGCAGTTTGGAAGGCCAAGGCAGGTGGATCACCTGAGGTCAGGAGATTGAGAGCAGCCTTGCCAACATGATGAAACCCCATCTCAACTAAAAATACAAAAATTAGCCAGGTGAGGTGGTGTACACCTGTAATCCCAGCTACTCGGGAACCTGAGGCAGAAGAATCACTTGAATCAAGGAGGCAGAGGTTGTCATGAGCCGACATCCCGCCATTGCACTCCAGTTTGGGCAAAAATAGCCAAACTCCATCTCAAAAAGAAAACAAAACAAAAAAATTAAAAAAAAAATAAAAATAAAAAAAAAAACACAAAAATAGCTCCAGAAAATATATTTCTTATTCTGAGAAAAATGCATCTTTATTTCTAAAGTAAACAAACTAAAATACTAACTCAGAAAAAAAATCAAATGTTTAATTTTGGAAAGTATAAAAATTTAAAAAAGAAAATGAATATTACTCATATCCCAGAGATAAGCACAAGTAACAGTTTGGTGTTATCCTTACAGTTTATTTTTTGTATGTTTTTTTGCATGTATTTTTTGAAGTTACATATATTGTGCATAAATTTGTTTTTCAAAATTTACAAATATAAACATTTTACCATCAATAAATGCTACAGCATGATCTTGTCTCTATTATGATAAAAAAAACATGCAACATGATTTCTGCCCTCAACAAATATTCAAGTATACCACATAGTATTGTTAAATGTTAAATTGTTCTACAGCAAATCTCTAGAACTTTTTTATCATGCATGACCAAAACTCTACCCGTTGAACTGCAACTCCCCATTCTACCTGCCCGCCAGCTGCTGGCAACCACCATGCTACATTCTGCTTCTAAGAGTTTGGTTACTTTAAATGCTTCATATAAGTAGAATCATGTAGTATTTGTCCTGGCTTATTTCACTTAATATAATGTCCTCAAGGTTCATCCATGTTGTAGCTATATGACAAAATTTCCTTTTTAAAGGCTGAATAACATCACACACACACACACACACACACACACACTAAATGTATTTCCATCCTTTTGAATAGATACCCAGAAGTGGGGTTGCTGGATCATATGGTAGTTCTGTCTTTAATTTTTTGAGGAGCTTCTATTTTTTTTTCATAATGGCTGTACCAATTTACATTCCCACCAAGAATGTCCAGCCATTCAATTTCTCCACTTTCTTGCTAATTTCTTGTGATTTTCTCTTTTTGTTTTTTATTTGTGTAAATAATGGTTATCCTGACAGGTGTGAAATTATATCCCACTGTGCTTTTGATTTGCCTTCTGCTACTGATTAGTGATGCCGAGCAGCTTTTCATAGACTGGTGGCCATTTGTGTGTCTTTTTGGAGAAATGTTTATCCAAGTCCTTCGCCTATTTTTTAACTGAGTTATTGGTTTTTTTGCTATTAAGTTGTAGGGGTTCTTCAGATATTTTGGATATTAGTCTCTTATCAGATATATGATTTGCAAATATTCTCTCCAATTCCTTAGGCTGCTTATTGTTTCCTTTGCTGCACAGAAGATTTTTGGTTTCTTAGAGTCAACTTGTCTGTTTTGCTTTTTTAACCTCTGATTTTGGTGTCATATTTAAGAAATCGGCTGGGTGCAGTGGCTTATGCCTGTAATCCCAGCACTTTGGAAAACCGAGGTGGGCAGATCACGAGGTCAAGAGATCAAGACCATCCTGGCCAATATGATGAAACCCCATCTCTACTAAAAATACAAAAATTAGCTGGACATGGTGGCTCACAAATCCCAGCTACTCGAGAGGGTGAGGTAGAAGACTTACCTTCAGGTAAGTTCACCCAGGAGGCAGAGGTTGCAGTGAGCCAATATTGCACCACTGCATTCCATCCCGGTGACACAGCAAGACTCTATCTGGAAAAAAAAAAAAAAAGAAAAAGAAATCATTGCCAAGACCTATCTTGTAAGGTACTTCCTCTATATTTTTTTCTAGGAGTTTTATAGTTAGAGCATGATTTTTAAAGGCTGACTAATAATAACCCATTGGTTGGATCTACCAGAATTTATGTAACTAATACTCAGGTACTAAACATATAAATTGTTCTTAAGTTTTGGCTAATTTAAACATTACTGCAATAGACAACTTTGCATGTAAATTTCTTTGCACCTATCCATGAATATTTCCCTAAGATTAAATTCCTATCAATACAAGCAGTAAGCTGTAAAGCATTACACATCTGAAGTCTTTAGATATTTACATAGTTGTACCACAGTGTACCCCTTGGTCAGTGTTAGAGTATGTAAATACTTAGAAGAAATGGCAATGGACAAGTAGAATAGACTCCACAGTCCATGCTTTATCATATTTATGCCACACCTACGATCCAAATAATTTCAATGGGGAAGGACCAAAGGAGTTACAAAGAAAGCTTATGGGGTTTCACAAAAGCCCACTGGTAAGTGACTTTGCGAAGGACTACATACCTAATCAGAGACTTTTATTAAAGAATAGTATAAGATAAAAAACCATGTCAGAAAAATATCACTTTTTGTGAAAAATCCCAAAGGCAACAATAATCACAAAAAAGTTCTCAGGTCTAATCCATGTAGCAGGGAGCTCAAGGTCAGAACAAGCCACTTGTTGGCAACTATTATAAAATACTCGCATGCATCAGAGAAAAAAGCAAAATTCTTCCTATGTCCCCTTTTTCTTCCCCCCCATTAGGACAAATGATCTACAAATGAAAAAGCGTGAGAATATTGCAAGAAGACATCCAACTATTTCAGAGGAGTTTTAGTCTTTAGTTTCAGAAGTCTTTCCTAGGGTGGTAGGAAAGCTTTTGCAGATGGGTATGAATATACACTATTGGCCATCTTTTGAGAAGTAACATAGGTATTATTATTATTATATTGAGAATAGTGTAGGTAGAAGAAGCACTGGACATCTTGATCTGGATATAATCTGAGTCGATATTCAAAGGTGGTGGTGGGGAGGGGTGGAAACCATGATGACCATAGAATGGTACCCTTGTCATTTCTCCAGGGAAAATACTTAGGCAGAGCATTAAAAGAAGGATTCCTTAGCATTCTTTAGCAAATTATGTGATTGCCAAGATCATGAGAAAGGAATCAGGCTGATGGGCCTACCGCCTTCCCAGCACATGCCCCTGTGTGCACCAGACACAGCTTCCCCTCCTCGGCCAACACAGTCCTGCAGTCCATGCCAAGGTGGACAGTGTCCATCAGAAACCTTCTGCCTTTGGGCAGAAATAATCCTCCACCACAGCTGGAGTTCAGCTCCCTTTGACTGCCTTGGGCAGATGCCCTTGCTTGGAGCTGAGATTCCATCATGCCAAACTAGAATGGTATAGCATTGGTGGTTAAGAGCTTGGCTGTCTGATGGGCTTGGATTAACTTCAGAGCTACCTGTTACCAGTTTAGTGATCTCTTCGTGACATCTCCTCTGCTGTAAAGTTGATGTCTTAATGATGTCTTCCTTGCCTTGCTTGTCTGAGAAGAAAAAGCTAGTCCAGCAGGATAAAAGCTCCCATAAATAACATTATGTTTCATTGCAAGGAAGAATGTTCTTTAAAAAGTCACCTGATAAAAACAGAATGAGCTGCCCCATGAGGTGGGTCACAGTCAGGGTGCATTGAGGCAGAGTCGGGATAGCTCTTGTCTCGTCTCCTCTGGAATGTGTGTCCCGATTCTAAGAGCTTCAGAAAATATTACTTGCATTTTTAAAAGCTGTATAAACATGTGGTGCTGTTGTGAGCAGTGGATGGATTGTATCATTTACAGGACAACCTCCAGGAAGAAATAGAATGTTAAAATATAAGCAAACAACAGACCAGGAAACCTTCTGGTAGACCCATTCTGTGTCACATTTTGCTTAAAACATTCAAGTCAAAAGGAATTGTTTAATGACTACCATGATAAAAGATCCTTTCCAGAAGGAAGACGTGATTTACAAACTGATGTCAATGAAATATGTGAATGATCTTATATGAAATGACCCTCTGACCATCCAGGTTTTTTTTTTTTTAATTTTACCTGGGAATTCATTTAGATTGTTATTTCCCAAATGAATTGAGATCATGGATTTTTACTAATATATATAGTTAAAGGCTCCAGTTAATACTATTTCCACAGTAATTCCTTGTTTTCTAAGTCATATAACAGACTGCAGATTTAGCAGACATGACATTTCACTAAAAAGTAGAAATCATGGACAACTGTAGGGATTTTCATGATGCCTAAAACAAAAGATCAGTTATTAAAAATAAAGGCCTTTTCTCAGTTAGAATGTCCATTTGTTTGAACTTTTAATACAGTCTTAAAACATTGCAAAGATCTCACTTTACTTTAAATAACAAATATTTGAAAAAGAAAATAGGGTTGAAAGTCCAACTCTGGAAACAGCTTACTAGAGCAATCTTCTGGGCATAAATTACTTGTAAAAAGTAGCTGTGTCTGGAAAAGTGGATAATTTACTATTCCAATACAGAAACTTGCTATTAAAGAAACTTAACAAAGAAACTTGGATGGATACTTTTATTTCGAGAAGAAAAACCAAAAAAGCATTTCACAAGAGTATTAACATTTCCCAACCTATCTATATTATAGTTTTGCACATCAGTTTTTCTTTAAGTGTAAAATACTAACAATAATAAATAAGCTATGTTATAAAAATCTAAAAGTTGTTTAACATGATTTATCTTATTTGTTCTACGTGACAGAGAGTTTGGGAGAGAAGCTACCTTGGATAGCATTGAAGCATATGCACAGTTATGAAATCACGAACATGTGAACCTGGCTGAGGTCTTAATCTTTATGGGTCTCATTTTTCTTACCTTCACAAGTAAGAAAGTTGGGTTAGATTAAATGTTTAATGCTAACATCCTTCTCTCTCTCTCTTTAAAAAAAAACTAGAGCATTTATTACATGACTAATTATTAAAATTCTTAACATCCTTTTTTCTGTAAATAAACTTTTAAACATTTTAGAATAGTTTTAGATTTCTAGAAACTTGGCAAAGTTAGTACAGAGAATTGCCCTATACTCCTCATCCCCTTTCCTCTATTGATAGCATCTTACATTATTATGGTACATTGTTATAACTCAGAAACCCACACTGGTACATTGCTTCTAACTAGACTCCACATTTTACTTGAATTTCAGCCGTTCTTCCGCAACGCCATTCTTCTGTTCCAGGGTCCATTCAGGATACCACATTCCATGTGGTTGTCCCACCTCCTTCATCTGCTCTGGTCAGTAACAGGTCGTAATGCCTTCCTTGCTCCTGCTGACCTTAACAATGTTCCACAGTACTGGCCAGTTATCCAGCTTCACCTTAGACCTTCTCCCTGTATTAGTTCAGTGGAACAGCAGTATGCTATTGGTCACAGATTTCAATGTGTTAGAAACCAAAAATAGTTCAATCTAATGAAGACTGCCCAGCTGATGCCTTGGTGGTGGGGGGAGGGGAAGGAAGAAGGAGATTGAGATGGTAGCCACATTGGAAATGGAATGGGAGTAGCAGGGTTGAGTTGATATATTACAAGTGCTGCATGATAAACGACCCCCATACACTCATAAACACACCTAAGTTGGTTTCTAGGATGAGTAGATTGGGAACAGCAGGAGATGTACCCGAATGGGTGAAACAAGGTAAAGGGATGACCACTGGCATGCTCTAAGCCAGAGGTTCAAACTCTCGTGCTCTGCCTTACAGTTTGTTGTACATTTGTAATTCAGTGGGTCTGGAGTGAGACCTCACAATATGTATTTCTGACATGTCCCAGGTGACGTTGATGCTGTGGGTGTGGGGACCACGCTGTGAGAGGCACCGCTGTTGATCACTGATGAGTCAGCAGCACCGTCGAGGCTCTAACCCTACTGTCCTGATATGGGTCGCCATAAGGCTCCTTGGTGAAAACTGAGCCCCAGACCTCCATCATCAACTTGCTTTCTGACTATCAAACTAGAAGTTTGTGACTTTTAGTTAGCGCCAGACTGAGGTGGATGTGATTTGGAATTGATTCTACTTGGTGAGGAAGGGATATGGGGGACACTGAGGGGAGTTTTCCAACCTCTCCTTTCTACAGGCAGGCCATTTTCACTCAAGGACGTATAATTGAGAAAACAAAGATATTGTGGACAAAAGTGTCAGTGAACCTTGTCAAGACCTGGTTGAGTAGATAGATGCCCATGTTCTACCAGCAAGTCGCCTCTCTAGACCACAGTACTCTCCGTGTGACATCAGAAGCTCAGCCTAGGTGACTGGAAAGGTATTTCTAGCCGGTACATAGTGATTCCATTTGTTCATTTATTCAATAGATGTGTCTGGTGGACCCTTTTGGGCCAGTCGCTACACCAGGCGCTAGAAATAAAGCCATGAATAAGACTCACATCAAGCTTTTCAGTCTAGTGACAAAAAAGAATGAAACAAGTAATTACAGTACATCAGTCTGAGTGTTTTAAAGAGGGTGGCACAGGGAAGTGTGACTCTGAGATTATAGCCCTAGCATCCCCTTCCAATAACTGGTCTCCAATATTCTTCCTCCCTCTCCTTCACCTGCAGCAAAATGTACATTACAACAAGTTTCTTTTTCTTTTTCTTTTGAGACAGAGTCTCACTCTGTCTTCCAGGCTGGAGTGTAGTGGCATGATCTTGGCTCACTGCAATCTCTGCCTCCCAGGTTCAAGCGATTCTTGGGTCTTAGCCTCCCAAGTAGCTGGAATTACAGGTGCCCACCACCATGCCCAGTTAACTTTTGTATTCTTAGTGGAGATGGGGTATCATCACATTGGCCAGGCTGGTCTTGAACTCCTGACCTCGGGTGATCTGCCTGCCTCCACCTCCCAGAATGCTAGGATTACAGGTGTGAGCCACCACACCCGGCCACATTACAACAATTTGCTAATGACTCCATCTACCCATTTCAGTCATTGCAAGAATGAGACAAGATCACCAAAAACAGAAGTTACCTATATAGAAAGCATTATAATACACTTTTCTCTTTCCCCAAAATATAAGAAGCAGAATGAATTATTTCCTATTCTAACAGAACCAACTCTTCCATTGCCATTTTTCTACTGAAAACGTTTTTGTTATTTTCTGAAAGAATCCATCCTAATTGGAAAAGCAAGCTAAAACAATCTAGAGCAATCTATTAATACTACTCCAGAATCCAGAAATGTCATTTGTATTAAACTGTGTTAAGAATAGTGAATAGTTTCATACACCCAGTCAACTGGCAATGTTTGAGGCCATGACTTTAACTATCATCATTTATAAGACAGCCGCTCCACTAAAAGGAAAAGATATTTCAGTAAGTTACTTATATCAAGTTTGAACTTTTTGCTACAATTTCTTTTTTCATTTAGCGACTATATCATTTGTTTTGTTTTTGTCTGTTTCATAAATGCATTCTTGACATAGTATTTCTACAAGAAGCTCATGCTGTCCTCAGTAAAAGCAGTAGTGTTGTTGTAAATCTAAGTTTAACTTTTGTGGTGAAAATGGATGGAGTGGGATTATAGGCACTTATTCCTTTGAAGTAAAATAATTCTGAATTTTTGGCTCTGAAGATTAAATTAAACTGTGCTCCTGAAAGTGCTTTGTAAATAGCGAAGAATGATATCAATATTTAGCATTACAAGCACCCATGTTAAAGCTAGGTGTTCAATGAATAGACGTAAATTGCCTATAAAGAAAATATTTTTCTTTTGTAATAGTCCAAATCAATGACTTGTTTGATTTTTTTTCTCAATGTGTGTCTGTTAATGATGCACATAAAAATAAAAGAGTGACACTGTAATTCTTTTTCAACTTCGGGAAATGAAACTCTTGAGTCAAGGAATCTCAGATAAAAGCAATGTTTGTGTTTTTAGTTTTTTGTACTTCTTTGGAATTTTGAAATATAGAAATAAAAACTTGCACCACAAGTAACACAAACAGGTGTATAAATAAATCATTGATTAATTCTTCTCCCTCTTCACATTCTATCTGTAGAAGAATGTTAACCTTTTACTCAATGCACATCTGTGCATTTTTCTATGCTTGTGTGGACATATAGATCACCCCTCCATCTCTTCCTTCCTCCTTCTCTTCCTTTCTTCTCCCTTCCTTTCCCCTCTCTGCTCTTTTAAAATTTTTTTCCTACATTTTCAACAAAAATGGGATATACCATATACTACTTCCTATGCAATATTTTTAACTTAATATAATATGCATCTTTTTCTATAGAAACATACAGCTCTAACTTATTCTTTTCAAACCATTCGTTTTACTAGATATACCCCAGCCTAAAGTACAAACATGCTACCATTTATTCAACCTGTAATCTATTGGCAAACATTTGGATTTTCCCTCCCTTCCTCCTTCCTTCCCTTCCTTCCTTCCTTCCCCCCTTCATTCCTTCCCTCCTTCTTCTTCCTTCCTTTTCCTTACTTCTTTCCTTTCCTTTCCCTTCCTTCTTTCCTTTCCTTTCTTCTTTCCCTCCCTCCCTCCCTCCCTTCCTTTTACTTCTTTTCTCTCCTTCCTTCCTTTCTTCTTCTTCTTTTTTTTTTTTTTTTAAGGAGGGAAGGACTATCACAACAATTTGTTGCAGTAAATTCCCTTGTATATATAGCTATATGTGCTAGGCTCCCAACATGTGATTTTAATTCTTATTTTGAAAACAGGAGAATGCCTTCAGAATTTCAGTAGTAGAGGACAAGGCTTGCACCATCATATTAGATTATCTTTAGATTAGAGAAAACGGTGTACTATAAGTTCATGTACTATAAGCTAGTATGCATATTGCTGGCTATTATTTGAACAGCAGGATATCTACTTTACGGTATAATGAGATCCTTCAAGACAAGTTTTTACTATGTTATTATCGTTATTACTTGCCTCTTGAAATCAAACCTTATCATATTTTACATTAGATATAAATGTGAAGCAGGCAGTGATAAAAACCAATTTAGCAATAACTATAATTATTAATGGCAACGATTATTCACTATCAGTCATAATCACTCACCCTTTTATCATTCAGATAAATCTATTATCAAGCAGATTTTAGTGTTGTTCATAATGTTGAGATTAAAAATGGGCTCTTTTAACTTCCAGGTAACTAAGTGCCCTGCTTTGTGAATCATCATTCTAGCAGATGGTGAATTTCACTACGGGGGACTACATGCATTCTGTGGATTTTAAAAATTTAGATTGTGAATGAAGATTTGTAAATCAAATCCTACACTGAAAGCACCAGCTATGGAAAAGCAGATGAACCCTGAGCATTTCTGAAAAGAAAGCTTTTAAAGCATGGATGCCCGTTTAAAAAACAACATGCCTTAAGAACTTGGAGTATTTTAAAATTATGTTTTCTTAAAGGACTCCACACACAGTTGGGAACTTTAAACCTACTTAAACTGGAAGCTACATATCTGGTTAGAAGAGAGACGGCAGCTCCCTGCGAGCAGACACTTGCCTATTTCCGTTTGCCAGGCAAGTCGCTGCATGACCTTATCAAACCTTATCACTGGCCTTCCTCGTATTTGCTGGACAAGGGCTTTCTGTTCTATTGAGTTCCTTTTAGATGTATGCTCAGGTCGGGTAAACTATGAACTAGTGTGAACTGGATTGTTCTAATTCAGCTCCTGGCAAGATAAAAGAACAGAGGTCGCTCACAGGCAAACATACTCAGAGTTGAAGGAGGCTGGGATTCCACTTTGGTCCAGGCGGCTGCTCTGCACTGAGTCCTATCAGAATTGCAATTAGCACTGTGGGCTCAGCTAAGTGTGTTTAATGACGGGGTGAAATCCTGGAGTTCAAACAGTGCATGGATAAAATTTATGTTTTCATGTGATTATATTATTTGCAACAGGCCCCGCATGATGGAATTCGGTAATTGTCAGTGCTGTCAAAAAGGCATTTCTTTTTCCTTTGACCATTACTACTGCATCTATGTAATTTGTCATACTAGTTATCAAGCAGAGCATCAGAGAAGTAGAAAAACCAACAAAAACATATTCACACTCTTTATACCCACATCTCTATCACCCGCTATTAAATCAATTATTAAGGCTCACTGCAGAGTAGGTGTCTCTGAGTGGAATAGCTCTTTTATCATCTGGAAACTGTTGTCTAGGGCTTAACTCTTCCCTGGTTAAACCTTTTAGCTCCCGTAAGTGTGAATAAGTATATTCATCAATGACATAAAGTCAAAGAACAAAATAGGCAAAAGTTTGATATCTGGCACAAAGGAAATGTTTTGTAATTTGTTTTAAAGTAAATAGAATATGTAAGCCTTGGGGAAGCTGACTTATTGGGTACATCCACAGACAGTGTGAGAAAAAAGATTCAGAAAATGTTAACCAGTATTATTGCAAGCCAGAAACAGGGGTGACGGTAGACTAAAGATCCCATAGGATTGTGACTTCGGATTTTTAAGAAACCCAGAAGAGTAGCAAAATATGATAAACATAAATAATAGTAGAGTAGGCTTCATCAGAAATGAAGAACAAAATTCTGTGATGAGGGATACCATCTAAAGGATCTAGCTGTGATTTTCTTGACTTGACCTAATGAGGATCGCTGGGGACCATCTGGGGACTTTCTACCACACCATGTTAACAAATGATCAGTTTGCTTTCTTCCTTTCTCTCTCTCTCTCTTTTTTCTTTGTGAGATGGAGTCTGCTCTATTGCCCCGGCTGGAATGCAGTAGCGCAATCTTGGCTTACTGCAACCTCCCACCTCTTTCGATTGTCAGCCTCTTGAGGGAGTAAGTGTATGTTTTACTTTGAGTCCCAGGTAGGTGTCTAGCACAATGCCTGTTGCTATTTTTTGATGCTCTATGTGTACCCTCACATCTCATAGCAGATAAATGGATCAACAAAAGGTGGTGTGTCTATAGAACAGAATATTATTCAGCTTAAAAAGGAAGTTCTGACATAGGCTATAACATGGCTGCACCTTGAAGACTTGATGCTAAGTGATGCAGACCAGTCACAAAAAGACACATACTATATGATCCCACTTTATGAAGTACCTATAGCAGTCAGAAAGTAGAATGGTGGTTACCAGGGCTGGAGAATGGGGGTATGGGGAGTCATCCTTTATGGCTATAGAGTACCAGACTAGGACAATGAATAGAGTTGTGCAGATGGGTGGTGGTGATGGTTGCACAACAATGTGAATGTACTTAACACCACTGAAGTGTATACTTAAAAATGATAGGGCCGGGCATGGTGGCTCATGCCTGTAATCCCAGTACTTTGGGAGGCCGAGATAGGTGAATCACCTGAGGTCAAGAGTTTGAGACCAGCCTGGCCAACATGGGGAAACCCCGTCTCTACTAAAAATACAAAAATTAGCTGGGTGTGGTGGCATGCGCCCATAATCCCAGCTACTCGGGAGGCTGTGGCAGGAGAGTTGCTTGAACTGAGGAGGTAGAGGTTGCAGTGAGCTGAGTTCGTGCCATTGCACTCCAGCCTGGGTAACAAGTGTGAAATTCCATCTCCAAAAAAAAAAAATGGTTAAGATGGTAAATCTTATACATATTTATGACAAAAGGTCAGCTCCTACTTGTTAAACCTTTCCTGATGACCCCTACCTTCCCTGGGTAAGGTGTCTTCTGTGGCCTCTTCCCAATGGGGGACATGTCTGTGGAACAGAAGTTCTCACACACCTCACTTGTAATGGCCGATTTGTCTTTTTCTGTTTCTTTTCTGTAGACTGTGAGCTTCTTGAGGGAGTATTTGTATGTTTTGCTTTGAGTCCCAGCTGTCAGTGGACAGAACCAAAGGTGCAGGATGGCGCCAAACCATTCACAAGAACTTTCACCCTCATAATCCAGTCACCTCCCACCAGGCTCCACTTCCAACTCCGGGGATTACACTTTGACATGAGACTTGAGGACACAGAGCCAACCCATATCCTTAGGATACACAACATGGCATTTTCACATGGGAACTGGTTGCATTGGGGCAACATTCTGTAAGGAATGCTACTTCACCCGCCCTGTCACTCTGCACTCCTGACTCCATCTTGCCATAGGTACTTGTCCTTAACAACACCAAAAGGAGCCTCCTACCTGGCACTGCATAAAGGAAACAAAAAATAGAACGTGCCTACCCTGTGACATGAATGATAGGCATGCAACAAATAGCCAAATTAAATGACACTCTGTCAGGGCTCTTCTGGCTGGAATCACAAGAAAACACCATCAATTCGCTTAAGTCAAAAAAGGGAATTTATGGGTGTTGATAACTCCAAAGTCCAGAAGCAGTCTTAGCATTAAGCAAGGCAGGATTCCAGAGCTTAAATTATCCTCTGATTCTTGCAAAGACTGACATCAACCACTTTGGGTTACTTGGTCCTTACCTTTAGCCAAGGGAGAGAAACAGCTTCCTGAGTAGCTCTGATTGCTCCAGCTCGGACCTTGTCTTTCTTTCCTTGAGCCAGTTGCTGGAACCAAGGGAACAGTGCACCTGACTGGACAGTCTGCAACTGATAGAGACAGAACAAGGCCACGTAGGGAAGATGCAGTTCCAGACTGGGGAAGATTCTGGAAGTGGGGGAAGATGTCTACATTACTATATGTATAAACACCCCCATGAAGATCTTACTAGCACGAACACTGTCTTTTTATTTATTTATTTAAGGACAAAGTTTTTGCTCTTGTTGCCCAGGCTGGAGTGCAATGGCATGATCTCAGCTCACTGCAACCTCTGGGTTCAAGTGATTCTCCTGCCTCAGCCTCCTGAGTAGCTGGGATTACAGGCATGTGCCACCACGCCTGGCTAATTTTTTTATTTTTTATTTTTAGTAGAGATGGGGTTTCTCAGGTTGGTCCCGAACCCCTGACCTCAGGTGTTCCACCCACCTCGGCCTCCCAAGGTATTGGGATTACAGGCGTGAGCCACCATGCCCAGACAGCACTAACACTGTCTTAATTTCTCCATTAGAAACCGGAAAAACCTTTAATGAAGAGTGACGGAGAGAATGGCTGTGATTGGATTGTGAGCCTGTTTCTCCCAGCAGGCTGCCCCTCTGCAGGCATCTCCCTCCCACCTGACCCGTGGTCTGTGCTAGTGCAAGTTAAAATGGTCACTTCCTTGCCTCGGAGCTGATCCCAGCCTCAGATACTTTCCAGTCTCTCTGCTACGCATCATTCAGTCTTTTGAAGTACAGCATTAACTTTAACTGTGATTTCACTGCAAAAACAACTTTGCCAAAGGAATGACATTCATGTCATCTCTTTCCCCAGATCTTCCTGTGAGCTCCTCTCTCTCATTCAATTATCTCTACTCCAATGTCACTTCCTTGGCTGAAGGAAAAATAAGCCCTCATTCCAGACACTGCAACCTTGCCTTTGTGGCTTTACAGCATGTATTGTACCATAGCCTGACCACAGGGATCTCTTGCTTAATTGTTCATTTTCTGGCTCTCCTTCCAGAATATATCTTAAGACAAAGAATTGCAGGTTGGCATTGTATCTTCCATCTAAGTGCATGCTCAAAGGAACTCAGGTTAGTCAAGCTAACATTTTCTTCCCCTATAAACTAGTGCTCCCTAAGGAGTAATTTTTTTAGAATACTGATTTCCATGATCAAAATATGCTTGGGAAATGCATCATGGCATATATGCTTCATGAGGACCGGTTATCTTTTCATGGTGATATTTCTAGTATATAAAGGTTTATCTGAGTACACAGTAGGTACTCTCTAAATGTTTGTTGAATGAATGAATCTAGGCAACTTCATCTTTGCTTTTTTTTTTCTTCTTGAGACAGAGTCTTGCTCTGTTGCCCAGGTTGGAGTGCGGTGGCACAATCTTGGCTCACTGCAACTCTGCTTCTCCTCAGTAGCTGGGATTACAGGCGCGTGCCACCATACCCAGCTAAAGTTTTTGTATGTTAAGTAGAGACAGGGTTTCACTATGTTGGCAGGCTTGTCTCGAACTCCTGACCTCAAGTGATCAGGCGCCTCAGCCTCCCAAAGTGCTGGGATTATAGATATGAACCCCCACACCCTAACCCGGCCCCTTCACTTTTTAAAATTTGAAGTCTTGAGATATCAATGAAGAGATTTGCTTAACTTTAACTCAGTTTTCACTCTGCAGTTTTCATAGGAGACAGGTGGCTGTTCTGTAAGATATTGTCATGTCTTGCTTCCATGAAAAGAGGCTTTTTTTTTTTTATCATTTAAAAAGTTACAGAGGAGGAGGAGGTGATTGCAGTAGTATGGTATTGATAGAGGGTTCTTCTGGGCAGAGCACAGCATCCTGTTTTAAAGATATTAGAAAGCATAGCACGGTGTAGGGAGGGGCCCTGGGGAATTCTTCCTGGACAGCAAACGGCTCTTACAAAACAACAGTTTGATGAGCTCAGTGCAAATGAATCAGAAACATATGGATTCAATTTCCCTTGAAACACACATGGCTTTAACAATTAAACACCACTGCGATTAGCAGGGAAAAGAATACACAACAGAGATTTGATGGAGGCCATTGGAAAACATGTCTGAGGTCTTTCCTGAGCCCAGCATGGGGTCATTCCCATAGGACACGTGGCGTTCTAGCTGCAGGACACACAAGGTCCTTTTCCAGATGCAATCTATTGGGAGCATTAGTAGTAACTTTCACAGCAGCTCTGTGGAGGAGAAATGGCTTTTATGTTAAGGAAAATGAGTGGAGTAGAATTACATTTTGAGGGGGTTACACTTTCTGCTTTTGTTATACTGATAACATGCATAGACACACACACACACACACACACACACACGAGTGTCTGTGTATGTTACGGTAATTCTCTTCAAGAAACTCAAATCCTCCAAAGACATCATCTCATTTGTTTTTATTATGTGTGCCCAAGAGATATATGTGATTATTTCAACTCTACATTTAGGGAAGGAACTTAAAGAACAGAGAGGTTAAGGAGGTGACCCCAATCACACAGCTGGCCTGTGGACTGGCCAGGCAAAAGCCAACATCCCCAGTCTGCAGGCAGTCAGTTCCTACCTCCTCATCTGCGCTGGCTCTAGATTAATAAAGCCATGTACAGCATTACTGTATATTAACTTGAAATTGGGTTTCCTAAGGGGAATTCTGCTTTTTCCAACGATACTTGTAGCATTCAGCAACTGGTGAGGAAGATGCAATTAATTCTTCCCTCATGAGTATCATCATTATATAAACTATCTCAGCAGCCTCCAGGGCCAGATACAAGACACTGAATTATATATCACAAAGGTGTTCCTTCCATCAAACAGCTCAGGGCCAAAAGGAAAACCCAAAAGGCCATATGATCACGCGTCACCATCCTTACTTACTGGGCACAATAGTTTTCTATTCGGCTCAAATGTGGGGGAAAACCTTGCCCCCCTTCCACTTCATTTTAAAAGACAGTAAATGTATTTTTTTTTTTTTAAGATCAAGAGGGAGTAGCCTATGTGATCTAGTATTTTGGATCTTTCTGTATCTAATTTATCTACCTCAAATATCTTTGGCCCACAAAATGGTCCCTAGGGTTTATTTAGTGTAATAATACTTTAAAGCTGGAGAAAACTTTAAAGGTGATTCACACCAATAGTTCTCAGTCTGTCCCAGCATTAACCTCTTGTGGCATGGCAGGAGCAGGTGGTGGGGATTAAAGAAATCTCACACCCACAGGAGCTGCCCTGCCTGCCCTGAGGAGGAGCTCAGGCCCCTGGCACCTGCTGGCAATTCCAAGGGGCTGCTATCTAGTACACCCCACTGAACCCACTCCAATCCTGCTACCTAGAGATGAAGCAGTCTCGTCAAATACACAGGCCATTGCCTCATGTTCCATGGATCTGTTCATTCCAGAAATATTGTATTCATATGGGTACCTGTCTTAAAATTTTACCTGGGGCAAGGCATGTTTGCTCATGCCTCTAATCCCAGCACTTTGGGAGGCTGAGGTGGGAGGATCGCTTGAGCCCAGGAGTTGCAGATCAGCCTGGGCAACATAGGGAGACCCCATCTCTACAAGAAATTTATAAAAAAAGCCAGACATGGGGTTGCGTGCCTACGGTCCCAGCTACTTGGAAGACTGAGGTGGGAGGATTACTTGAGCCCAGAAGATGGAGGCTGCAGTGAGCCGTGATGACATCACTGCACTCCAGCCTGGGCAACAGAGCAAGATTCTGTCTCTAAAAAATTACACACACACACACACACACACACACACACACACACACACACACACACACTCAGGATTTGTTTTAATCAGGTATGATAAGACCTTAACATGATTGTTAAGACAGGAAGCATTCAAACTCCTGCACGACTCCTGGAAACAGGGGCAGGGCACACCACGCAGGGCCATGTGGGGAAGCAGCAGGCTGGCTAGGAGCCAGGGGGATGGAGCGAAGAGTGGGGCGAAAGCCTTTCCTGGGTATCACAGGAGGCAAGGTGAGGGAGCGAGCAGACCTGGGGTTGGGTAGTTCGAGTCATTTCTGCCGGCTCGAGGGTATGGGGGTGTTCCCCCTTGTCAGATGCCTGGCCCTGGGGTGATTGAGGGCAGGAGAATAGTATCCCAGACTGCAGGAGCCAGATAAAGAAGGAAGGTGCAGGTGGACAGGATGGTTGGTTTGCAGGTCATGGGCACACTCACCTGCGAGCCTTTCTATCTCTAGAAATCAGCTAACCTCAGGGGGCCATTCCTTCCCAGGTTCACAAGGCCCGGAGATGTCAAAGTCGCATAAAATACAAAGTTAATAAATAACACGATTAGTACAGTACCTCATTAACCACCAGAGTGCTAAATGAGGATCACAGAAATAAGATAATAATAAAAGATTTTAACTGCATGTTTTCAGTTTATACATGGTTTCCAGATATCATTTCTCTTTTAATCTTCCTAGAAAATCTGTCACCTGCATAATAATTATCGTCATCCCTGGATTTGGAAACCAAGGCTGAAAGGGAGAAGAGGATGTGGTTTCCCGATAGCAAATCTCGGGTGGAAACCAGATTTTTCCACTCCAGATCCTGCGTTCTGCTCATGCCGATTCTGATGGATGTGAGCCTTGGATGCTGCCTCTGACACCTGCTGTGCAGCAGAGACTGCGTCCAGGACGCAGGCAGTGTGTTTCCCACACTGTGACAGGTAATGCCGGCCTAAGCTATGACCTACTAAAAAATAGGCCTATGGCTGGGCGTGGTGGCTCACGCCTGTAATCTCAGCACTTTGGGAGGCCGAAGTGGGCGGATCACGAGGTCAAGAGATCAAGACCATCCTGGCCAACGTAGTGAAACCCCGTCTCTACTAAAATATAAAAAAAAAGTAGGTGGGCATGGTGGCGCGCATCTGTAGTCCCAGCTACTTGGGAAGCTGAGGCAGAAGAATCGCTTGAACCTGGGAGGTGGAGGTTGCAGCGAGCCGAGATCGTGTCACTGCACTCCAGCCTGGCGCCTGGCGACAGAACAAGACTCTGCCTCAGAAAAAAAAAAAAGTAGGGCGATGGGCTCTCTGCTTTTCAGAGCAGGAGGGGAACATTCCCGCAGCGTTATGGGTTGGGTGTGTGAGTTTTTTCTTGAAGAACACAATTAGAAAGGGGGTCTACGTGTCACATATAAAATACCAACAGGCCAGCCACAGAGAACGCTGCAGGCTTTGATAGACAAGACAGGGTGTCTTTACCAGCAAATGGACGCCATGCCACATCATCCTTAATGAAATACGTGCACTTTAGTGAGATGAAAATGCATCTGTAGCTCTACCTGCCTCCTCACGGTCCTTCTCCAGCTATAAGGACATCAAATAAACCATTTGGACAGAGGGCCCTTTAACCAGTTTCTCAGCGGCAGTGAATCAAGTCAGAAAGGTAATTCAGCCCTCACTCAAGGGAAGGCAAGAAAAACTGTTTCTTTAGAGTCTGTTCTCTCTACAGAACCATTCATCAATTTCCTCTGAGAGTCTCAATCGATTCCATCAGGAGTGCTTGCCAAAATGAACGCTCTGCGGAAACTCAAGCTGGGGCTTGTGACTGCTCTCTGGGCATCTTCCCTCATCTTTCTTTTTAACGGTGGCAGGAGGGGACCATGGTAACATGGAAGGCGTGACCTACGACAGGCCCCCAAGCTCCTGGGGCCCGAGTGCCCTGTCATAGGTTTCTGAGTACTCACTCTCAGGCGCTGCTTGCCATCAGCTGATGCCACTTAAATAACTGCTTTACCAGAACTGGCTTGTGTCGGACTCATCCAAAGTCCTTACCAACAGAAGGAATAAGGAATTCACATGGCAAGTTGGCCTCACCCTGCTCTTCCCTCATCAGTGAGGTAATCTGAAACATGCTGATTACCAAGGCCTCCAGAGGCACCAAACTCAATGGTTCGGCTTGTCCGTGCTCTTCAGTCCACACAGATGGCAGGAGCAACTTGGAGGTGGGACAGGTACTTAGGGAGCAGCGACTCAAATATTTTTATTTGATTGCTTTTAAAAAATGAAGCTTTGAGAGGTGAAGTATTAACCTCTTGCCCAACATCATACTACTGGGGAGAAAAATCAGTTCATCTAAAGCTCTGTCCAAAAGAGGACTCATGTTCTTTTAGTCCCTCACCGGTTTGAGCATATGTCTTTCACCACATGGAGATTTTTAGACATTCTGTGCTTTGTAGGGTTTACTCATTTTAATCCCCCCAAAAAATCCCTTTCATGTTGTGCAGCTAATCATCGAAATGCTAGGCAACTTGAATGTTTTATTACAAACCAGTATTCCCTGCAGAAAAGTCTTATTTTGATTAATCTTTAGCACTTACAGCTCCTTTCTGCCAATCAAAGTTTTCATCATGCACAAGCTGCTGCTGCAGAGGCCAGGTTTACATGTTGAGCCAGCCCAGAACAACTTTAGGAAGGAGAAGCTGGGCTTTTCCTGTCTCTTGTGATAAGGGGAACAGTATGTTTTAAAGACACCTTTGTGGAATCCTTCTTCCCTTAGAGTAGATTGAAAGACTCTTGCTTTAAAGTAGCCACCAGTGGAGTAAATAAAGATGCTGAGTTCTCTTTCTCGTGAATATATTGCTGATTAAAAGAACAAGATGTTCACAAACCCAGCCCAGATAGGTCTGTAAAGCTTGAAAGAATTTACTGAATTTGCTGGGCATGGTGGCTCAATCCTCTAATCCCAGCTCTTTGGGAGGCTGAGGTGAGTGGATCCCTTGAGGTCACGAGCTCCAGACCACTCTGGTCAACATGGTGAAACTCCATCTCTACTAAAAATACAAAAATTATCCAGGCATGGTGGTGTGTGCTTGTAATCCCAACTGCTCAGGAGGTTGAGGAAGGAGAATTGCTTGAACCCGCGAGGCAGAGGTTGGCGTGAGCCAAGATTGCACCACTGAACTCCAGCCGACGCCATCTCAAAAAAAAAAAGAAAAAGAAAAAAGAATTTACTGACTGGTAGGTGTTCTCCACATAACATTTTTCATCCATGCTACCTCTGAGCCCACAGCAGTTGCAGACAGTATCTTTTTCAGGAACCATCCTTATTTTTTATTCTATATCCACACTGCTTTCTCCTCCCCCAGCAAACACACCACATAACATATGTGGCTTGTTACAATGCAGAAAGCAGTTGTGCCCTCTTCACGTGTGAGCCAGAAAGAGCACCCATGCCTTCCTGGACCATTGCCCCTTTCAGCCTGCTTGTAACAAAGTTGTTCCTACCTCTCATGGAGTGGGATTGGAAGGTTGTGTATAGCACTGTCTGGAAATGCTGCTCATAAGTCATTGTCCAGTGGAGACAATCTGTGTTGGATTTTTCTAGAATTGCCATAGCTAAGTATGGAAGAAAAACATGAATGTAGGCCAGACGCAGTGGCTCACGCCTGTAATCCCAGAACTTTGGGAGGCTGAGGTGGGCGGATCACGAGGTCAGGAGTTCGAGACCAGCCTGGCCAATATAGTGAAACCCTGTCTCTACTAGAAATACAAAAATTCAGCTGGGCATGGTGGCGGGCGCCTGTAATCCCAGCTACTCAGGAGGCTGAGGCAGGAGAATCACTTGAGCCCAGGAGGTGGAGACTGCAGTGAGCTGAGGTCACACCACTGCATTCCGGCCTGGGTGACAGAGAGAGACTGTCTCAAAAAAATTAAAAATAAAATAATAAAACATGAATGCTGAATTGCCTTTATTTTTTCATCTGCACATTCCTGCTACCTCCTGGCCACCATCCCACCACTGGGCCCTCACAGAAACCTCATCTCCCTCCTGTTAATAAATATTGGGAAATGGGATGGTCCCTGGTTGGGCACAAAAGCTTAGAAGTCAAGAGATAAAACATTCTCCTCCTGCTTCCAGGAATCATAGGAAAACACTTGAACCTCACTTGCCTCCAAATTCTCTCCATAGGAAGAATCCACACCCCAGCAGCCTTGTGGAAGCCTGAAGAAGCCAATTGTCTCTGTGTGGAGTCAGAGTGAAGAGCTGAAGAAGGCCTTTCCCTGGCTACAGGGGCATTTCCAAGCAATTGAACACAATTTCCTATTTGTTGAGACATTTTGAGATTTGTCATTGTATTTTCACATCATGTTTATAAATACACACTATTTATCCATTCGCCTCTGTCGGCATGTAGTAAAATAACAGTTAACGTTAATTTCATATTGAAATTTCAGAAGCCTTTTGAGATTGCTATTAAACATTTAAAAGCAACTCTTCTTTTCTAGGTAAAAGCCTTTCATTTGAAGTGTCTGCTATTACATTATTGGATCCAGATTTCACTGCTATCAAAAATCTTTAATTTGGTTACATTTGTAAACTGTACATATTATTGTTTTATGTCTTATAATCATTATGTCTTATAATAAAAATTATTTTAAGACATAAATGATGTACCATATTATTATTTGGTACATAATAATATGTACCAAAATATAATTTCATGTAAAGCCATGTGCAGTTTTATCAAATCTTGGAAGAATTATAAGCAAACTGTTGAGATGAAATACTTTGCATCTAGCATAGGAGTTCCCACCAGTTACTGAGGTTCTTCTTCTAATATTGAAATTAGTGTGTGCACAGTGGCCTCCCAAATGGGCTTCCCTAACTTTTTCAGCACTTATCCTGCTCTTGAAGTTAGCAGTTGTTTGATTGTCCAATATTAAAAATGCATATTGATACTGAAGCTGGTTTGTGAATATCCTGTTCTCTTTTCTTCTAAAATTATAGGTTACAATGTTAGACTTTGTCACTTCTCTCTTTTTTTCTTATTTCTTCATTCATTCAACAATCACTAAGCACCTTCTTTGTGCCAAACACCAGTCTTGACTCCAAGGTTGCTGCACTGAACCATCTAGATCTAGTTGTGAATTGTTCTTAGGAACATTGTGCTTTGAGAATGAATTCATTACATTACTAGCAGAGTTCATCACCACATGCCTCATTACAGCAGAGCTTAATTATCATTAATGTAATATTGCTTTGTATATTTATTCATTACACACACAATTAGCAATATTATCTTTCTTAGATAAAATACTTTAACAAGTCCAATTACTGAGCTGTCGAAAGGACATATATAAATGTTTGTAAATAAATAGAGGCTGGGAAGATACAAGATGATTGTGACAACAATGTCTATCCCTGAAACATGATAATCATTGAAAAGCATTACATTTATTTTGAGGAAACGGTGGTTTCTCTGAACAGGAAACATGTGTAGCCACTGGAATAAGACATATGCATAGTATGAGAATAATACCTAACTTCATAGCAAGTCAGTTTTATTTCTTATGATTTGCTGTTCCACTGTGACTATAGTTTGCTGACTAGTTGCACCTGCAACCTTATTATGATTTGTTCTTACAGCCAATCATTCTTCTTTTTCTTTGACAGTGTCGGTTCCTCTTCCTCACCACAGCATCTCATTTTGATCTAGTTATCTGTTTGAGTTTTGTGCTACTATTTTCTTAGCATTTTCTCTTATCATTTCTGAGTTCTTACATCAGCTGTTTTGCACACATCTTAAATGTGGTTAGGTAAATAAATGCACAGAGACCTGTCAGTTTCTGACCACCAGCTAGGCAAGTGTTCATGTCAGCAATTGTCACCTACTGTATATGTATTTTTTTTTTTTTTTGAGACAGGACCTCACTTTGATGTTGGAATGCAGTGGCGTGGTCATGGCTTACTGCAGCCTTGACCTCCTGGGCTTAAGCCATCCTTCTGCCTCAGCCCTCTGAGTAGCTGGGACTACAGGTGCCTGCCTGCCACACCCTGGCTAAATTTCGGGGTTTTACTGTCGAGTCAAGATCTCATTATGTTTCCCAGGCTGCTCTGAAACTCCTGGGCTCAAGTGATCCTTCTGCTTTGGCCTTCCAAAGTGCTGGGATTACAGGAATGAGCCACCACATCCAGCCTATTGTAATTTTCATATACTCACCAATGCTGGCTCTCAATGGTCATATGAAATTATGTGATCACATGAAAACAATGCCTAGTTCGGCCCAAGGGAAGCAGATGCTACTGTTTTACAGAAAGGGATATTAGTAAACCCATTATGTCCAAGTAAGTAATAAATGCAGTATTAGTTAGATGTGTGTTTTCTGTTACAAGTACCATTTCTGGATTTGATGCATATATTAGTTATGCAAAATAGCCTTTACTCCAGATACAAAGGAAAGAAGAGAAGGCAACATGGTGAGGTGGAAAAGAATGAGCTTTAAAAACAGATAGGTGTGGATTTACATTTCTGCTTTACTTCTTCCTACTATTAAGATTGGACCCACTGAGCTTCATTTTTTTTTATCTGTAAAATGAGTATGAAACAAAAGTCATCGAATACTACATACTAGTTTCTAACTTTTTTCTTCCTTTGAACCAAAAAATAAACCACATATGTTCAAAACATGCACCACTCAACACTCTAAGATGGAAATAGCTTAAAGTACCAAATTTGAGATTGATGTATTGGGGGATGGAGATTATTAAATTTCCTTGTTCAGATGAAACATAATTAACATAATCAGTTTGGAACTTTTTTCATGCCTAATTCACTTTCTAGTCCTAAAATAATGTTGTGCAAATTATTGGCACGTTGTTTCATTTTCATGCTTAATTAAAAAAAAAAATCTTCTCCTTGTACTTAAATGCCTATTTAGTTCCATTTGGGCCATTTTCTTTGAACTAAATGCAAATGAGGGAAGTTGCATCTATTTTATAATCTCCCTTTAATCAAGATCACTACGAAGCATCAGCCCCCTGGGTGACGGGTGACATAAATCATATTAACTTAATTCTGTGTGTTTCATTCAAGGATTTGGTATTTTTATGAACCCGAATATCTGGGTCACTGCCATAGAAGCTTCAATCAAGCTGCAGATCTTATGGAGTCAATGATGTGTTGCTTATTTCATGAGATGAAGATGAAGTGCCTACTCCCACCTCATCCTGGCCTCATTAATACATGGTTGCTCTAAGAGTTCACGAGTTTGGAAGAGACAGTTGGGTCCTGGCCCCAGGAAACAAAGAAGAAATACAGATCTTATACAGTGTGCTGGACATATAACAATTTCTGCATTCTTTCCCCCCTCACCATTGAAATCTATGATTTCTCTATTCAACTGTTTTCTCAACAATCCAAAAAGGCAAGGTTGGCAGCATGCAATCTGCTGAAGAATCCTGCCTAAATATTCTTTTCCACTTAACGCTGTCTACCATGGAGTCATTTTATTTCTTTTTGATTCCTCGAAGATAAATAAATGATGACATCCCAAACCTCATAATTTGTCTCTTCTTCCACTCAGGCACTTCTGCACAGTATCTAAATATTTATGTTTCTTTGTCAAATGACAGGACCAGGAATGTTTCTGTAATATTTATGAGAACACAGGAGTTGTTAAGAGAAGAATCTTTGCCTCCTAAAGAAGGGACATGAGAAAAGCTGGGAAGAAAGATTGAGCCCACAGTTTACAAAGGTTTCAAACAGCTAGGTGATTATCATCATACAATAAGAGCTTTTGACTGGATTGTATGCAGTTAAAATTACTAGCCAGCATCACATAAATGCAGTGTTAGAAGGATTTCATAAATTAGGAAATCTGGAAGCATCTGGGAGAGTGGATGGTCCACTTTGGGTGGCAAGGATGGCAGATAAAAGGTTTTCACTGGAAAATAAGCCAATTACACATGCCATTTCCTTTCCCAAAAATCCCCAGGGTCGCTGCTGGACATAGAACTTTGGAATGGGAAGAAACTTCCAGAGCTCTGTTCTCTTTCAGATGATCAGTATACAGGTACACATGGTGCACAGTTTCTCAGGGTTGTTGGTGATGTCAGACCAATGTCCCTATAGAACTGATGTTTGTGAGTTTTTTTGAACAAACACAGAAATTGACCCCCTTGGACTTAAATGGAGTCTCACCCTGTCACTCAGGCTGGAGTGCAGAGTACCATCTGGGCTCACTGCAACCTCCACCTCCCAGGTTCAAGTGAACCTCCTGCCTCAGCCTCCCAATTAGTTGGGGTTACAAGTGTGTGCTACCACACCAGATTAATTATTGTGTTTTTAGTAGAGACAAGTTTCACTATGTTGTCCAGTCTGGTCTCCAACTCCTGACCTCAGGTGATCCGCCCACCTCAGCCTCCCAAAGTACTGGGATTACAGGAGTGAGCCACCACACCCAGCCCTTATGTGGGTTCCTTCAGGCCTCCCAGTTAGTGTCAAGAAACTGAAAGTTACCAAATAACCACATCCAGACAATGAGTTGCCAGATCCCTCATCCGCCATGACTGCCTAACCGACCACCTGCTTCCTGCTGGCCAGCTCCCCCTCCTCATCCTCCTTAATTCCTGTTTTCTCAGGCATAGCTACATCGTGTCCTCGCTAGATCAACCCATTTTGGTGGGTTGGGAAGATGGATTTGACACTTACCTCCTATCTCCTTAGTGATGTCACCCAAATAAAGCCTTTCTTTCCTGGCAATATTCATCTCATTGATTACCTTTCTGTGCAGCGAGAAACAGGCCCGTGACTGAACCCCTGGTGTTCGGCGTCATTGGCAGTCAGTGGTCACTTCTCCCCAAAGGGCACAATGCCTCCCTTATGAAGAAGCCAAAGAAACAGTCGTCCACAAGTCACTTGGAAGTATCCACCATCACCTGGGTTAGGATTTGAATTCTTCTAATAGGGTTTACAAAGAGCAGATTTATCCAGGGGATTTGGCTTCTTAATTTGGATCATGAACCCCTTCGAGAATCTTATAAAAAATTTTAGATCCTCTCCCAGAAATTGCACATACAAGCAAATATTATTGTTTGCAATAAGCCTCTTACTCCAAGTTAAGACCTTATGGCCTAGATGTTGAAAAGCTTTATGTTTTAATGGAAGCTTTGACATTAGCAGCAATCAATAGAGGATTTTTGCCTAAAGAAAGCCACTTCTTTGAAGTTAAATGCTGTTATTGTCCTGGTTACTAAAGCAGCAGCTTTAGAGATACATTGGAAAGCTTAGGTCCTTCGTAAGTCTAGAGTCACTTCCAGAAATAAACAATGCCTATTGTGAGTCTTCTAGGACCCGTGGTTCTCACCCCTGGGCTATGCATAATAATTCTAGAGAAACTCTTCCAAATTATACATGCCCAAGAAGACACACACACTTCACAATGTCAAAACTAACAACAAACTACAGTAATCAGTATTGTTCTGGCATAAGGACAGACATGTAGACAATCAAGTAATATGGAAAGTCCAGAAATAATCCCTTATGTTTATGGTCAATTTGTTTTTGATGAAGATGCAAGAATCGATTTTGTAACAAGTAGCGCTGGGATGATTGGGTATTCTCCTTGAAGATAGATAAATAGATAACGTCTGCATTCTGGGGAGAGTCTCAGTCATGTGTACTTTCACTTTTGCTTCTGTTTTAATCTAGATCCATGGGGATTCTTATATTCCAGCTCCAGTTGAGATCCATACTACAAGGTCAATTTATGATAGTTGCTATTTTCATTTGCATCTTTTTTCTAGCTCTCATTTTTCTGACATGGTTTGGCAATAGGATGTTTCTGTTCATTGAACACTCTAGACAGTAGCCAGCTGCCACTGATGGTGCCAGTGCAGAATGAGAGCATTAAAATGGGATCTGAGGCAGTAGAGAGAGAGAAAGGAACACATGGCTTCAGAATCCAACAGAGCCCTCATCGGTTCCTCACTCTACCACTTACTGTGTGTCACCTGGAGGAAATGATTTAAACTCTTCAAACTGCAACTTATTTATCAGCAAAACAGGAAGCAAAGTATATTTGCTAGTGTTTTGCAAGGTGTCAATGAGATCAATGTTTTCTTTGTTTATTTGTTGTTTCTGAGATAGGATCTTGCTCTCTCACTCAGGCTGGAGCGCAGTGGTGCAATCTTGGCTCACTGCAACCTCCACATCCCAGGTTCAAGTGATCCTCCTGCCGCAGCCTCCCGAGTAGCTAAAATTACAAGTGTCTGATATCATGCCTGGCTAATTTTTTGTATTTTTGGTAATAACAGGGTCTCACCATGTTGGGCAGGCTGGTCTTGAACTCCTGTCCTCAGAGGATCCATCCGCTTCAGCCTGCCAAAGTGCTGGGATTACAGGAGTTAGCAACCGCGCCCCACCGAGATAAATGTTTAACAGTTCCTTGCATATCGCTGCATACTGTTAGTGCTCAATGAATGTCAGCCGCTGTAACTGTTGTTGCTTTTGTTATTCTCATTATTACTACTAAACCAAGCCACTGAGGTGAGAGATCTTATGAGATGTGGATTCGGTACAAGGCAAATTCATTAATTTGCCATAATTAAAATAGGTCTCCTGATGCTTAAACCTACCGCTTTCTTTTAAACTGTTTTCGTTATCTTATTCTTCAGGTCTCCTCTAACACCTTCCATTTGCATGCTCCTCGTGAGAATCCATCGCCTGGTGATCTGAGGTGAAACAGTTTCATCTGGAAACCATTCCCCAACCCCGATCCAGTATTTTTCATGAAACTGTCCCTGGTGCCAAAAAGGTTGGAAACGCTCTCTTAAAAGATAGAAGCCGTCAGACCTGGGCCTGGCATGCAGTGAGTTTTGGCTATTGTTTTTATTCTTTTTGTCTATTGGAGATTTGGAAACAATTGATTTTTTTTGTCATTAATTTTCACTTTCAGGTTGTCACAAAATTTATTTTATTCAACTGTAAAACCATAGAACCCTAGAAGCTCATCTTCTCTAATCCGCAGCCTGCAGGACACATGCCGTGCATCTACAACTACAGGTGAGAAATATGAAGCTTGGATTCATTCAGTACTGTGGTCAGGGCAAAAAGCTAATCAACAAAGCTGAGTTTTAGACGTAGGTTTGTTTGTCTCCTGATAAAATTGCTTACTTTCTTCTCACGATTCTATGGCAGGACAGCTTTGAATGCAGCTCAATTCAAATTCCTAAACTTTCTTAAAACATTCTGAGATTTTTTTTGGTGGTTTTGGTTTTTAGTTCATCAGCGATCCTTAGTGTCAGTGTATTTTATGTGTGACCCAAGATGATTCTTCTTCTTCCACTGTGGCCCAGGGATGACAAAAGTATGGACACCCCTGCTGTAGAACATTAAGCTCTAGGAACCTTAGCAAGAATTTAGTTCAACTCTTCACTTTGTGGTGAAAAAATCAAAGCCCAGGATGGTGAGAAGATGCCCGGGGCAGCACTGCAGAGACAGAAAGATAAATACAACATTGTGCACAGGTTCCCTCAACAGAGCCTCTCATGCCTGCATCAGCCCACACATGCAGGTTCTGTCTGATTTTTCCTTTGTAGGGTGCCTGAGTATTAATATACATATCTTTAAAAAGGTTAAGCTGAAAACAAGGATAGCACCCATTTTTGCTTTGCTTTGTCTTTAGTTCTATTTAATGTCTCCAAATCTCTAATAGTTTTTTTTAATGTTTTCATCTTGATTTGTTATGAAGATTTTTTTAAAGGAGATGATTTTTAATAATGTATGTAATTGTTCACTGTTTACCCTTTTTTCTTTTAGAACCTGTCAAAGCCAAAATATCATTTGGGGCTATGCCAGATGTTTTCCCACCAGGTCAGAACGGTAAATCTATTTTTGTTCAACTGGATTAACTGGAAAGAAATAATTAAAACACATATATAATATATAGTATTTAATTATATATAGTAACCTTATATAATATAATATGTAATAATATTTTAATAATAATATATTATTTAGCCTTAAAATGTTATTAAGTCTTTACCCAACCTTGATAATAATAGTTTGTATGATTCATTGCTGGTCAGACTTACTAGCCAAGTCATTGACAATCCAATGTTTATACTTAATAAGCCAATTCAATTCTTAGCAAATGCTCCAATCAGTGGTTGACATTTTTGAGTTGAAAAACCCGTTTAAATTTTAACTCTATTAGCTCTCTGACTTTTAGAGAAAGTCATCAGAATCTGAGTTTCATCTTCCTCAAATATGAAATAACAACAATAATAACACTAATAATCGTACCTATCTCTAGAGTTTCAATATCATAACCATGGCTTTGTGTACATACAGACAGATTGTTCCCTGTGATATCCCCATCCAACCTCATAGCCTCAACCTCCAAAATAAATACCATTGAACTCAAACAATAACAAAAAGACCCCTAGTGTCTACACAAGTCATATCCAGGTTTGAATGAAAACATTCTTGCCACTTTTTTCATACAATAGCTTATATTTCTCTTTTGAAGAAACATATGAACTTTTAAAGGGAAAGGTGACAAGATATCAGCAACCTTTCTGAGACATAATGGGCTGTAATTGTTGGTGACACAGAACCTCTTGTGAGGGAGACAGTTATTCTGCCCTAGACCTCTCATGGCAGAAAACCTTCATATTGACTCAACCAAAAATGATAAAGAATGAGACACAGGGAGAACAGTCTGACCCCAAAAAATAATCAACCTAGAAATCCAGAAACGGAAAGGCCCAGGAGAGGGATTAAGGCTGCAGCCAAATCTCTTCTTAATTTTGTTAATCAGACATTTGTCAGCACAGGGCACTTTGCAAGTGTTGAAAAATCAAAGCTTGTGAATAGGGCCTGGCCCCCATCTTATTACTTTCTTTATCACTGGGGAACATTTCTCAAGTTGACTTCCTAAAAGGCATTTAGGCTTCTGTTTCGTGTATGAAGATAATTATTTCTGTCACGATGAATAATTTAAACCATCATTCCCAACTCCACCCTCAGACCATGCATAGCTTTCAATAAAAGGAGATACACTGTTCTGTAATAGAACAGCTTCCCTGTTTTATGGACCTGGGAGGAAATGTAATGAAAGCAAAAATGTTTCCCAAAACTTGCATGCCAAAATTATTGTTGGTTATCACTGATTTTTCCCAGTATAGAATCACAGAATATTAGCACTGAATGTGTCCTTAGACAACTACAGATGAGAAAGATGAAGCATGGATTAGTTTAGTACTGTGGTCAGGGCATAAAACTACTAAGCAGAGTGGAGTTTTAGACATAGGTTTATTTGTCCCGTGATAAAATGACTTACTTTCTTTGCACCACTCTAATATTGTGACAGTGTTGTGTTATAAAAGTTAATGAGATGAGGCACACTGGCTCAAGCTTGGAATCCCAGCACTTTGGGAGGCTGAGAGAGGTGGATCACATGAGTCCAGGAGTTTGAGGCTGCAGTGAGCTGTGATCGCACCACAGCACTTCAGCCTGTGCATCAGATTGAGACTCTGACTCTAATTAATTGATTAATTTTAAAATGTCAGTTAAACAAGAAACTTGGCCTGGCTGTCTTACATACTGGCTGGCTAATTAAGCACCTCAGGACTGTATAACATGGATCTGATAACTCAAAATTTGTTCCATTCTGAAACAATCTCAAACTTCTAGAAAAGTTACAACTCTAATACAAAGGGTTTTCTTGAACCTCTTGAGTTTCCAACATGATGCAAATCTAGTGCTTCATACCCTGAAAACTTCAGTGTGTTTTTCCTATAAACAAGGACAAAATCAACAACACAACCACCAAAGTCAGGAAGTTAGTGTTGGTGCATTTGTGTTTCACTGGTTCTTTCATTAGTATCCTTTTCAGCAAAAGGAGATTGTTCTTGATCACATGCTGTTTTTAGTTGTCATGCCATTTTAATTGTCATGTCATGCATTCCCTGCAATCTGGGACAGTTGCTAGGTCCTCTCCCAACTCTCCTGATCTCAAAACCTTTGTGGATCAAAGGCCTACTATTTTACAGAATAGCTCTCAGGCTGCTTTTGCTGATGTTGCCTTGTGAGTAGATTGGCAGCAACATTACACACAGGCGGTGTGCAGTTTGGATGGACTCATTACAGATGTTAATTTTGGTCACATGGTCAAGGTGCTTTCTCCCTGAATCCTTCAATCTAATGACATTTTTCCTTTATAATTAATAGATATTTAGTGGGAAGATATTTTGAGACTATGTAAATAGCCTGTACCTTATCACCTTCTAAGTTATTCATTTACCTATATCACTATAAACTCATGGTTTCTCATTTTACTCAGTGGAATACAATTATTTAAAATATTTATTTTAATATTCTCATTGTCCAAGATTTGGCTATATATATATACACACTTAGGACCAAGCTCAATAGTCACCAAGCTGAGAATCAAATCAAGAACTCAACTTCTTTTATAATAGCTGCAAACACACACACACACACACACACACACACACAATAGCTGCAAATACACACACACACAATAGCTGCAAATACACACACACACACACACACACACACACACACACACACACACATATATATATACCCTTAGGAATATACCTAACCAAGGAGGTGAAAGATCTCTATAAGGAAAACTACAAAACACTGCTGAAAGAACTCATACACATTAACAAATAGAAACACATCCTATGCTCATGGATGGGTAGGATCAATAGTGTGCAAAAGACCACCTGACAGAAGCAATCTACAAATTCAATGCAGTTCCTTCAAAATACCACTGTCATTCACATAACTAGAAAAAAATTTAAATTCATATGGAACCAAAAAAGAGCCTGCATAGCCTAAGTAAGACTAAGCAAAAAGAACAAATCTGGAGGCATCACATTACCCGACTTCAAACTATACTATAAAACCATCACCACCAAAACAGCATGATACTGGTATAAATATAGGCACATAGACCAATGGAACAGAATAGAGAACCCAGAAATAAAGCCAAATACTTACAGCTAATTGATCTTTGACAAAGTGAACAAAAACATAAAGTGGGGAGAAAGGACACCCTGTTTAACAAATGGCACTGGGATAATTGGCAAGCCACATGTAGGAGAATGAAACTGGATTTTCCTCTCTCACCTTATTTAAAAATGAGCTCAAAATGGTCAGAGATTTAAATCTAAGACTGAAACTATAAAAATTCTAGAAGATAATGTTAGAAAAACCCTTCTAGACATTGGCTTAAGCAAGGATTTCATGACCAAGAACCCAAAAGCAAATGCAATAAAAACAAAGATAAGCAGCTGAAACTGAATTAAACTAAAGCTCTTTTTCATAGTAAAAGAAACAGTCAGCAGAGTAAACAGATAACCCACAGAGTGGGAGAAAATCTTCACAATCTGTACATCTGACAAAGGACTAATATCCAGAATCTACAACAAACTCAAACAAATTAGCAAGAGGAAAACAATCCCATCAAAAAGTGGGCTAAAGACATGAATAGACAATTCTCAATAGAAGATATACAAATGGCCAACACTGAAAAAAATGCTCAATATACTAATTATCAGGGAAACGCAAATCAAAACCACAATGCAATACCACCTTACTCCTGCAAAAATGCCCATAATCAAAAAATTAAAAAATAATACAGGTTGGTGTGGATGTGGTAAATAGGGAACACTTCTATACTACTGGTGGGAATGTAAACTAGCACAACTGCTATGGAAAATAGTGTGGAGATTCCTTAAAGAACTAAAAGTAGAACTACCATTTGATCCAGCAATCCCACTACTGGGTTTCTACCAAGAGGAAAAGAAGTCATTAAATGAAAAAGATACTTGCACACATGTGTTTATAGCAGCAAAATTCACAACTGCAAAAAATGTGAAACCAACCCAAATGCCCATCAATCAACAGTGGATAAAGAAACTGTAATATATATACACATGATGGAATAGTACTCAGCCATAAAAAGAAATGAATGAATAGCCTTCACAGAAATCTGAATGGGATTGGAGACTATTATTCTAAGTGAAGTAACTCAAAAATGAAAAACCAAACATTGTATGTTGTCACTCATAAGTGGGAGCTAAGCTATGAGGATGCAAAGAAATAAGAATGACACAATGGACTTTGGGGCTCAGGGGGGATGGTGGAAAGGGGATAAAAGACTAGAATTTGGGTTTAATATATACTGCTCTGGTGATAGGTGCACTAAAATCTCAGAAATCATCACTAAAGAACTCACTCATGTAACCAAATACTACTTGTTCCCAAAAAAACTATGGAACTTAAAAATTATTATTATTTTTTTTTAAAAAAAGAAGCTTACATTTTTAAAAATCTGAGTTCCTTCTTCAGGAAAGGACTCCTAGGCATCTCAAAAAATATCAAAGAACTGAAACTCACCAGGTCATTACATCGGTGACTCCAGGCCCCTCAGTCATCAGGCTTTCTACCTCACCCCTCCTCAGTTCCTGCTTTCTCAAACATTGTCACATTTCTTCCCTGCTATATAAACTCCTAGGTTTAGTTGGTCAGGGAGATGGATTTGAGACTGAGCTCCCATCTCCTCGGCTACAGCACCTGATTAAAGCCTTCCTCTTTGGCAATGCTCATCTTAGTGACTGGCTTTCTGTGCAGCAAGTAACAGGACCTAAACCCAGCTTCTGATATTTCAGCAGCAAAAAACTCTATATAAGGACACCAGTACTATGGAATTAGGGCCCACCCTAACAACTTCACTTTAACTAGACTGCCTCTGTAAAGACTGTGTCTCAAAGATCACATTTGGAGGTACTGGGATTAGGACTCTAACATACAATTTTGGGAGATACAAGGACACAAACCTGTCTGCCTCCACTATGTCACACTGGATGCCACGTCCTTGGACTTAGACTCTTCTAGGGCTGTCGGTGGTGCATGTAGAGCTTTTACAGAGGTTCTCCTCCATGTATTGATTCAGAGACCCAGGTCCCTTCAATCCTGTGGTTCAATCATCTTCAGCAAACATTTCCAAGGCCGTGGCTATGTCAAGCTGGTGAAAGGAAAAAAAGCAGAGTATATCAAAGCTTGGCAGGTGTCATGGATCCAGCCTGGTCCAGAGCATGGCACTCACATTGTATTGGCCAGAACTCAGTTGCATGGCCAGGGTAGAGGGAGTGTGAACAAAAAAATGCTTCCATAAAACAGAGAAATCGGTTTTGGTGATCACCTAGGTAGTAGTATCAACGGCAGGCTCTATTCCCTATTACTCAAGAAACACACTGTAGTCAGGAAATGAAAATTAGAGTATTGGTTGCAAGATTTTCAAGAGGAAGGAAAAAAGATGCCCTTTCTGCACCCTTACTAGGATATTCTCCGTATTTTAATTACCAATTTGTACTCTGACAAAGAAAATGATACTGAAGGAAAGAGAGGTCAGTTGTTGCCTGGGAACTTCAGAGATTCTGTTGAGGTTCTACCCTGACACAGTTAAGTTGCTGCTTCATTTTGTTTGCCCAGATGGGTAATTCAAATCTGGATTAGAATCTCTAGCATTCTCATGGGAGGTCATTCTTTCCCTAGGGCTCTTGTTATCTTTACTTTATAAAATTAATGATAACTGCAACCACCAGCAGGGTAGTGCTAAAACGAGCCTTATCTTACAAAACTGAAATTCACTCTTGGGAATTTTTCTTAAACACCGTTATGCATAACAATATTTTTAATGGGGTGATTCCTACCAACTGGTTCACAAAACTCTTGTCATTTTTTGAAGCAGAATTAAATAATGCCAGGCAGCAGAGTGTGTTAGGCATAAATTACAGATGGCAGGAGGACAAAGACATTGTGTGGTGAATGAATTAAAGCCTTCGATTATGAAGCCAACGTGCTAGGTACGGGGAGGAAAGGCTGAGGCTATGAGAGAGGATATGTTTTCAGACCACATCGAAATTGGGTCTCAAGTCCATGAGGACTAAGCACCTAGGAGAGATCATTATTGCAGAAAGGAAGGATTTTCTTGGCTACAAAATATTACGAGAAAAATGTAAGGTTTCTTTTTTTAAATCTTTCATGAGATTGTAAATTCCTAAAAGGTCAGGTGTGAATCTCGTTATGTTACTAAGCTCAACAGACTTTGGAACTCATTACATATTTCACAGGTAAGACGGAAATACAGTGCCTTGGAACACTTGGGTCCCAAGAGAGTCTGAGTTTACTTTTTTGTGTGTGTGGATGGGGTCTCTCTATGTTGCCCAGGCTGGCTTTGACCTCCTGACCTTCAGCAATCTTCCCACCTCAGCCTCCCAAAGTGCTGGGACTACAGGCATGAGCCATCGCACCCAGCCTTCTCTAAACAGCAACCTCAAATTAAAATGAGGTCCTTTTTGAAGGCTGAGAGATTGGGTGCACCAGGGAAAATACTTGATTTCTCTGTAGGCCTTACCTTTGTGGGGATTTAAGTTCTGCTCATTCAGCCTCAGACATATCTCTCAAAGCGTGGCCTTTCCTACCCTCAGGACAAACTTGCATCTTCGCATTCTCACCTTGACAGCTCACAACTTCTCACTAACCCCAGCAGCTCTCTTCTCCCATTCTCTTGCTAACTACCCTCCACGCTGCTGCCAAGGACATGTTTTCTTTTTTCTTTTCTTTCTTCCTTTTTTTTTTTTGTTATTGTTGTTGAGACAGAGTCTCTCTCTGTTGCCATGCTGGAGTGCAGTGGCATGATCTCGGCTCACTGCAACCTCCACCTCCCGGGTTCAAGTGATTCTCCTGCCTCAGCCTCCTGAATAGCTGGGACTGCAGGCACCCGCCACCACGCCCAGCTAATTTTTGTATTTTTAGTAAAGACGAGGTTTCACTGTGTTGGCCAGGATGGTCTCGATCTCTTGACCTTGTGATCTGTCCACCTCAGGCTCCCAAAGTGCTGGACTTACAGGTGTGAGCCAACACACCCGGCCCCAAGGACATGTTTTCCAAAATGCAATACTGATCGTGCAGGGTAGGTCTAATGTTCTAGCCTGAAAAATTGATTCCACAGGATAGAGTGTGAAATCTCGAAGACGTTCTAAGAGACTGTGAAAGCCTCTCCAGGCACGGCTCTCTACAGGGTCCATGCTTAAGCTTCATCCCATGGACTTCTGGACCTCTCCATCTGCCTCTGCTATGTGACACTGGATGCCAAATCCTTGGACTTAGACTCTTCTAGGGCTGTCGGTGGTGCATGTAGAGCTTTTATGTAAATCGAAAGGCCCCTTCCCCCAGCAGGATAAGCCAGTACCAGGCCACCTTGCTTGGTAGCAAGCACTGGCACTGGATTTCAGCCCCCCTTGACCCCTCGTCTGCACAGTGGCTCCCTAGGTCCTGAGCTGTTCCTGGGACTGGTGTGAGCTTCCCTCTTCCTTTTTCTACATAAGCAGACCAAATGTCACTTTCAACCACTCCCAGGCACAACCTGTCACTCCCTCATCTTTGATAATACAGTGCTTTAGATGTTCAGACATCTACTATTTGTTCTTCTACCTTTCAAAAGACCATGAGCTCAAAAACAATGTATTTGGTTTTTGCACACCTTTTTTTGATTTTTTAATCCCCAGTTTCAAGCATGCTACCTGGTATGGAGTAGCTATTCAGTAAGTGTTCCATAGGGAAGACAGGTGGGAGAAAGGAAAGAGTCATTGATCTCAACTTGTAAAAAAAACTGGAAAAAGATCGATTTCCAACAATGTTGCAGAAATTAATGATTAGGAAAAAGTAGATTACTATCCTCACTATTCTGAAAGAAAAAAATTCAAAAGGCTTAAAAATTGAAAATCAGAAATTATGAGGGATTTAGAAGTACTTAAATTTCCAAAATATAAATATTTAAGAAGAAAAATTAAATGAAATTTAAAAACTGTTGTAAGGAAACAAAAATGTAATGAAAATTTTGTATCTAATATACAGATAAAAATAATATGTTCTGAACATGATACCAAAGCCAAGAACTATAAAGGAACAAGTTCGTAATGACAACATAACACTTATACAAAATGAATACAAAGGAAACAAGTTAGAAATATTTTATAACAGACAAAGAGTTTGTAACTTTCTTATAAAATTGTAAGCTAATAGCTCTTATAAATCAAGTTTGAAAAAGATGGCTATCTACAGAGAGAAAAGGTAAAATATATTCATTTATTTTTACTTTCAGTTACATTAGTGTTTATATATCTGAAAACTTTGCTCTTTGATGCATGCAAAATTGAAATTATTACTTCTTGATTTATTAATTCTTTAATCATTATAAAATATAATGTATATGGTCCTGGTAATATCTCTTGCCTTTAAGTCTATGATGTGTGATAGTAATATAACAATTCCCTCTTTCTTAAGATTAGTCTTTGCATGATATAGGTTTTCCATACTTTTAACCTATAGATGTCTTTATATTTTAAGTACATTTATTATAGATAGCATATGTTGGATCTATTTTACCTGCTATGAAGACCAATTTCAATTGTGGTGTTTAGGCCATTTACACTTAATTATAAATGTTGTGTTGAAGTCCACCATCTTGCTATTTGTTTTTTAGTTGACTCATCTGTTCTTTGAGATTTTTCCCCTAGTCTTTTTCTGCCTTTCTTCAGATTGACTGAATAATTTTAAAATGATTTCCTTGTATCTCCACAATGTATATTTTATCTATGTTACTTGTTTTGCTTTGTTTTGGTGGTGGTTCTAGAGATTACACTATGGATTCTTACTTTATCGTAATCTGTCTCCCAATAATATTATATCACTGCAGGTAAAGTGTAAGAGCCTTATGACATTATATTTATATTTCTCTACTGTTTACTGCCATCCACATTAACAGAATCAGGGAGGAGCCTGCAGCATATGATCACCAAAAATGCACAGAAAAATATATGACAAAATATTAATACTCATTTATGATAAAATCTTGTAGCAAACTAGGAATAAAGGGCACTTCTTCAATTTAACAAAGTACATCTATGAAAAACTTACAACTAACAACATGCTTGATAAAGACTGAATGCTTCCTCCCTGGGATCAGGAGCAAGAAAAAGATGTCTTCTCTTACCACTTCTATGCCCAAGAAGGCTAAAAAAGAAATAAAATCTACACATATTTGAAAGAAATAAAGCTATCTTCCTTTGCAGATGATATGATTGCATATGTAGATAATCCTAAGGAATCTACAAAAATAGCTACAAAATAATAAGTACATTGAGAAAGCTTACAAAATGCAAGTTCAATATACAAAATTTAATTATATTTCAATACACCAGTAATGGACAGTTAGAAAAATAAAATTTAAAAATGAATACCATTTATAATAGCATAAAAATATTAAAATTATTTAATAAAATATGTATAGAACCTAAATACTGAAACTCAAAAAACATTGCTGAGACAAATTAAAGAAATAAACCATCTCTGTATTAGTCCCTTTTCATACTGCTATAAAGAAATACCTGAGTCTTGGTGTTTTATAAGGGAAAAGGTTTAACGCACAGTTCTACATGGCTGGGGAGGCCTCAGAAAACATACAATTATGGTAGAAGGCTTAGGGGAAGCATGCACATCTTACATGGTGGCAGGAGAGAAAGAGAGACAGCAAAGGAGAAAATGCTATTTATAAAACCATCAGATCCTGTGAGAACTCACTCACTATCATGAGAACAGCATAGGGGAAACTGTCCCTATGAGCCACCTCCTACCAAGTCCCTCCCTCCACGTGTGAGGATTACAGTTTGAGATAAGATTTGGGTGGGGACACAGAGCCAAACCACATCAATCCTCATGGATTATTAAAATATCAATTATCTCCAAATTGACCTATATATTCAAAGCCAGCTTAATGAATTTCTTACAGCCTTCCCTTAAAAATGACAAACTAATTCTAAAATATATATGCAAATGCAAAGAATGTAGAGTATCCAAAATAATTTTGGAAAAGGAGAGTAAAGTTCAAGGACTCACATTGCCTGACTTCCAGAATTACCAAAAAAAAAGAAAAAAATACAGTAATTAAGAAACTGTGATAGTAACTTAATAATGGGCATATTATCATGGAACTAAAAACAGAATCCGGAAACAGAACCATACATATATAGTTAGTTTTTTCTAAGAAACCAAGTCAATGTAATAGGGGAAGGATAACCTTTAAATAAGTGGCGCTAAAACAAAACAAAACGAAAATGAATTTCAACTCATACTTTACATCATTCACAAAATTATTTCACGATGAATCACAGTTATACATGTGTTGGCTAATACCGGAAAAATTCAGAGAGAAAATGTAAGTGATCATCTTTACAGCCTTATAATAAAGTTTTCTCAAATGAAACACAAAAAAGCATAAACCATGATAGAAAAAAAAATAATACTTTGGACTTCATCAAAATTAAAACTTTCTGGTCCTTGGAAGATACCATAGGTACCATTAAGAAAATGACAAGACAAGCCACAGACTAGGAAAACATATTAGCAATATATATCTGTCTAAGGATTTGCATCTACTGTGTTTAAAGGGTTCTACTAACTCAGTGATAATCCAATTAAAAAGTGGACAAGATTTGAACTGACACTTCATGAAAGAAGACATGTGAATGGCCAATAAGTGCAAGAAAAGATGTCCAATATCATTAGCCATCAGCAAATGCAAATTTGAATCACATTGAGATGCCACTACACACCCACTGGAAGGGCTAGAACTTAAAAGGCTGATGAAAGCAAGTGTTGGCAAAGCTATAGAATGACTGGACCACTCAGAGATTGCTCTGGTTGTATAAACGGTTACAACTTTGGAATCTTATTGTGAAATTAAACATGCATTTACTACACAATTCAATGTCCACACACACACACACACAAAACCACTTGTATACAGATGTTCATTGCAACTTACTTGTAAAGGCTAGAACTGAAAGCAACCTAAATGTCCATTTTGCAAATGAGTGGTAAACAAATTGTATCTGCGCAATGCAATATTATCCAGTAATAAAAAGAAACAAACTACTGAGGCCCTCAACATGGATGTGCCTCAAAAATATTATGCAGAGTAACTGAATACAGACTAGAAAGAGTACATGTTGTATGACTCTGTATATATGAAACTATAGAATTATCAAAAGGCCTCTATAGTGACAGCAAACAAATTAGTGATTGTCTGGGACTAAGACAAAAGGACATGGGGTCAGTTTTTAGAAGGACAAAATATTCTGTATTTTTGTTGGCTTGTGGTTAAATTGTATGTACATTTGTTAACAATTGTGGAACATACTTGTAAAGTGAGTGTATTTTTTAATACTGTATGTAAATAATACCTTCATCAAATTGATTTTAAAAAACAAAAATAGTATATCATTTTGAAACTATCAACCTGGCAAAAAATTAAGATGTAAGGACGTGAAGACAGGGCACTTTCATACACAGCAGGGAGGAAAATGAATGAATGAAAACCTTTTATGCGAGAAGCCTGCAACACTTAGCCAAATTTTTAACAATGGATGTATTGTTCGATCATTTTTTTCATTCCTTCCTAGGACTACATTCTAAGTAAACAATTAAAATGTACAAAGGCTTAGCTATGAAAGGGTTTGTCTAAATGTTGTTTATCATTGGAAGTATTGAAAATAAACTGTCCTAAAATAGGAGCTTGGTTAAGTGAATTATATTCATGCAATAAAGTGTCACGCAGTCACTAAAAAGGAAGAGAAATTATATTTGTTCATATCGAAATGCATGCATGATACCTGATTAAATGTTTAAAAGATACATATATAAAACTGTATCATACAATCTTACTTTTGCACAAATACAATAAAAAGGCAAGGAAATGTTTGAAGTTATGATCGGTAGTTTTACCTAGATGATAGGACTATGATGAGATTTTTCCTTCTCTTTCTTTGGTTTATTGGCATGTTTCCATTTATTTCAAATGTACGTGTAATGTTTTTGTAAAGACAAAAATAGAAGTGTATGTTGTTATAGCAATTATTGTTCTTAAAAGGTAAAAAATAAAGGGTAGCCTGAAAGGTGAGGTGCTGTGTGGAACATTATTAAGGTAAGCACTGGGGTGTGACAGACGCCTGGCCTTTTAGTCTCTGTGGTGGACAGACGCCAGACCCGGGTGAAGAGCCCCTTTTGGGTTCCTTCATTGCCATCTGACTTCCTACTACTTCAGGCCCTCCTGATGTGGATTATTTTGTCCATTTTCTCAGCCTACCCACTCTTCTTGATAAATCAACTTTGAAAGGAAGCTGCTGTAGGGACAGCAACCAACATTAATGATGACAGTCAAGTGAATTTGGGCTGAAATGATTTCATTTCCTGGGGACGTACACTCCTCCACAATACTTTAAACTCCATGAAGGGAAGAACTGTCTACCATAAAATATAAGAGCCTGACAACTTCAGTTGGTATAAGGTGATCCTTGGCAGAGCTCAGCACCTGGTGGATAATCGGATTTATAAATTCACTGCAATGAATACTCTTGTTGGAATTCATTGAGACCTTTCCAATGCCTCATGGCCAAATACCCAGTGAGTATCCTTGAAATAATTTGAGTACTAGAACTGAGAATTGTTATGTAAATGACGCATGGCTGCTAACAGCCACGTGAGGTCTTAGAAGAAAAGGTTAAAAGAATTGGGTTAATTAGCTTGGTGGAAAGAAAGTCGAAGAGAAATTTAATAGCTATCATTAATAATCTGAAATATTATTATAAATAGACTGTTTCCCAACCATTCTCAATATCCACAGAGAGCAAAGCTTTTGGTGCAACAAGAAGTCAAATAAGACATTGGTAAGGAACTTTCTGACTCAGCACTGAAACAGGCTACGAAGAGATGAAGTATTCGTTCCTGGAAACCTTTCAGAATAGCACGGGCAACTCACTGTTCAATTAACCTGGATCAAAGAATTAAACAAATGCTCCTTGTGTTCCCTTCTCATATTAGGGAAGTATAATTGTATCTTAACTAGAAAGTCACTCCATCAAAAGAATGCCAGAGAACTCACTAAAGTGGCCACAAAGTGCTTAGTGTCAATTTTTAAATGACATGTGTAAGAATGATATTCATTAAATTTAGAGCTTTATACATTGTGGAAGTGACATGGGATTCTTCTCAGCCCCTTTGCTGGACTCGCAGCAGGGGTATCACATCTACTTGGCCTGCTGTGCTCAGCCCCTTGAAGGAGGGAGCATGTGAGCGAGTGAGTGCAGGGTCCGGCCCGCCACTCCAAGCACCTGCACAGGAGCAAGCTCCATGCAGGGCCTGTGGCCAGACCAGGCGTGTCACCTTGAGAGGGTGCCTGTGACCCTGAAGCCCCAGAGGGGGTGGTGGTGTGCTAATTAGCTCTTTTAGTTCCACCATCCACAGCCTGATGGACAGCAGCATGTTAGCAGCTCGGCTGGCCCCTGGCCCCGTTGTGTGGGGTGGCCCCCTCCACCAGTGAAGGCAAAAGGCCAGTGTGACAGCCTTTCTCTGGGTACCTGTACTTGGTAGGTACTGAGCGCTTGTCCAGCATCTAAGAAGAATGAGGATACACTGACAATTGAAGAGTGAGCAAGGCAGGGAGTTTTATTGAGTGATGAAACAGCCTTCCATAGAGAGGAGACATGGGGATGGCCCCCTTCCTGAAGGCAAGAAAGTCACCCTAGTGTGGCTGAGTCTAGGCCTTTTATGGGCTCAGAATAGGGGAGGGGGCAGGCTGTAGATGGTATTGGAAAAGGCAACATTCAATTGGTTAAAAGGCATTATTCAGAAAGAATCAATTGAGGAAGGGGGGACAAACAGGAGCAAAAGTTCTCACTCTGGGATGTGGGTTTCATCGGGAACGGTGGTCTGGTCTTCCGGCCTTCAGGCTGTTTTTTGGCTCAAAGGTGGGGTTTCACTGAGGGACCCACTCCATTCTGCCTGGGCGTTTGGCTGCCTCCTGTTGTGCGCAGAAATTGTGCATGTTCAGCCTTAAAAAATTCTTGCCAATGTAAACACTGCCTATTGCAATGAAATCTAAAACAAATCATATAAACTTTGCACCCTGGAAAAAATTCAAGATATTCTATCATGTACCATCAACCATGCAAATATCTAAACTTTGGTGAACTGTCAAGCAATAAATAGGAGGGATCTGTGTGCTCTTTCATAGAGATGTAGTCTTCCTTGGTCCTGCCCACGAACAATAAAAAAGCTAAGGGAATTAATGCATTTTCCCAAATCATTTGAAAATGTCACTCTTTGTTTAGAACTGCTAAGACCTAAGGTGAAATTAGGTCCCAGTAGTCAAAATGTTAAACAACAACAAAGCCAGTTAATGGGGCATTAACTATACACTGTTGAAATTCCTCATTGAAACAGGCTGGTAGCACATTCAATTGAAATGACCTCAGTTGATTTAGGACTCAGTTTGCAAAAGTGGTCCCCAAAGCTTCAGCTGTGAATGGTTGTCTTGTGGGGTTTTCCTGCAGCTTTCCAAACCTTACTCGTGGGGCTGCAAATTTTGGGCATAAAGACCCAAGGGTCTGAAGGTTTGTTGTTTTTTTCCTCCTCCATTGACTTCAGGAAAGCAAGTGAGTAGCATACTTTTGTTTCTCAGTCAAATTCCAGCTCCCAGAGCAATAATTAACAATTAGCATTGGCACCAAAATAAAACACCAGTATGTTTTGGCCAAGAGGCAAAGACAACACATGAGGCATTTAGCATTAGTTAATGAACGATTATTAATTAATCAAGTCTTAAATAAATAGCCATCTTTAGTTTTGCCAGAGACTATTTACTTTCAAATTATTCCCTCATTACCAGTAACAACCAATTTGAGGAGCTGTATTATGGCATCAATTTTATTAATGTCACACTGGAAAGACTATCATAACAATAAAACAGCACACAACTGTTAGAGGAGTTTTTCTATATGTATTAATCATGTATTCATAATAGATTTTTAATATTCTACATCATAAGCTGCAGTGTTTTAAATATAGGACAGGCAAAAAGATGAGGCAGTAATGAATTCATCACATTCACCTATTCTCATAATAAAGACTTAAAGAACATCTCCCTACATTTTGCAAAGTTGTCTGTGCATTGTGTAAACCATTGTTACCAACATATTATTGTTAGACAATATTATTAATTATAATTTTTAAAACTGCTAAAAAAGTAACTTAGCAATATATTTCTGCATAATTTATGGATCTCCTTGCAAAGGAAATGCTTTTCCCAATTTCGTTGTGGGTAAAGGTGAACAGTAAGCAGTTTCAACAGTAGCTACTTCAGCTAATTAAGGATTATGTTGGGAAAACTCTTAATATTTTTGCTTTAGTGTTGAAAAGAGAAGACTAAGATATAGGGCTCAGCTACAAGAAAATCAGATCAGAGATAGCAGCAAAGAGACTGGTCACATATTTATAAAATCAACATGTAAAAATCTTGATAGATGTAAAAAATAAATGTAAAAGAACAGTGCTTTTACGAAGAACTCCACTGGAAATCCTAAAAATAACAAACTCTCTTTGTGACCTTGGTTATATGTTCAAATGTTGATACAGAATTAACTAGCAGGAAAACACATCTTACCTAAGATATGACGGGAGGATATATTGGAAAGAGGGCAACCTTTGTAATTCAAATAGACCCAAGTTCAAATTCCAGTTCTATGAACGTGGGAAATTCACTTCTGTAAACCTCACTGCTCTTCTATAAAATGGGTCAATAAGGTATATTTACAAGGTTATAGTGAGGAATAATTTACACAAAAAATACAAGGTTTACAGTAGGTACTCAATTAATATTACAAATATATCTGAAAAATATGCTCTGGGTAGGATAGTAAGGAGAAAGGCTAACAAGGAAATTAGAAATCTCTTATTCAAGCTCTCTATTTACCAAACTCCAATTCAGAGAGAATCTTGCACAGTTCACACATTACTCTAAATCTCTTCTTTTCTCACAGGACTTTATTGGGTAAGAACTTGTCTTTATCTTATGGATTACAATGAGGAAACCAGAAAGGAAAAGATATTCCAAAGGAAAAAAAATAAAGTTATTTCAAACTAATAAGAAATCAGGACAGTAGAAAATCTGCAAGGCCCTGCATTACAATCTTTCCCAACAAACATGCCCCCCTTCCTTGGGGAAAATGTCATACTTGTGGAAATTAAGTGAATATTTACAAATATAAAAACCCAAGATTCCCAGAAAGTGATTCTTGTGTTTTCAAAACAATACCAGAAAAATTTAGAAGAAAATGATTTTCTCAATGAAGAAATGAATGAGGGCATGACAGGCTGATATCAGTTCCCCTCTGTGCCTCTGATTCCAACTCTAAATTTTCCCTCCTGATCTCACATATATTTTTTTTGCACTTTACTTGCATCTTACATGCTTATTAGTGCTGAGGAAGGAAAAAGTTTTTCTCTACTCTCTTAGGTTTAGTAACTGGGGTTCTAAAAAGTAAACTTGCAAAAGACAGATTAACAGGAGAAAAAGGGTTATTTTATGTGCATATGGAAGGCCTCACAGAAATCAAGTGAAGCCCCAGAGAGGCAGTCAGACCTGGAGGTTTATATACCCCTTTAACAAAGGGCTGTAAATTTGTGCTAAAGTGACAATTACAAAGGAACAGGAGTTTTGAGCTTCCAGGGTAATCTGTGGGAAGGTTAATGTATGGGGGTAACTAATGGAAGATCCAAATTGTTTATTAATGTTTTGTTTATATTTTCTTATCTCAGTGCTATCTCCAGTAATAAGATTCACATTCTCTTCTTCCTGGTATGGGAAAGAGGAGTGAGGACACAATCTCAAAGGGAAATTTATGTCCTGCTTTCAGGCAGATAGGGGCAAGGCAGAGGACTTTTTTGTGTCTGCTTGTTCTCATTGTCTGCATCTTAAAATAATCTTTATGCCAAAGTGGAGGCAGATAGTAAATATTTTAGGTTTTGCAGGCCAGACAGTCTCTGTTCAACTCTGCCACTGTAGTAGAAAGGAGTCATAGAAAATATGTAAATAAATGAGCATATCTGTTTTCCAGTAAAGTCTTATTTACAAAATCAGGTGCTAGGCTAGATTTGGCCCTGTTCAAGGCATTTGTTCATTTCAACTGTCTTGACAGACCCACATGTTTCAGATACCTCAATGTACTATAATCTTCTGTTACTAATATTAAACATTTCAAAAATTAATTACTACTGCTTTTTTGTTTCATTTTGAAATATTATGTTATTTGGAGTAATTTTTAGAAATATGAAAGATACAAAATTGGTTAAAAATAGACAAATTGACAGAATACCTTTATAATATTTATTTCTTCTTCCTCCTGCATATTCCATTGTTCTTTTTTTCATTTACATTTGTGTGTGCTCAAGAACTTTTGATCTTAAACTTTTTTAATATCTCATCCTTTTTAGCTGCTGCTATACTTTTCCCCAACTTTGAAAACATTTTTATTACCACCTCATGACTTCCAAATTCAGCCTAATCTTTCCTTTGAGCTCCAGATTTGCATACCCAGTGGTCTAGTTAATTATGTTTTATATCTCAAAAGTAACTCAAATGTCCCACCAACCACTTAATCTCTCTGGTTACAATCAGGAGTCACAGTTGATACCACGCTCTTCTTCAACCCCTTTCTCTACTAATTCATTAATATATCCTCTTGATTTTTTTCCCAAATTACTTCCCAAGTATGTCCATCTCTTTCCATTTTCTCCACCCCAACCATACTCTCAGCTAGTACATTTCTTGCTTAGACTGCTACAATAATCTTCCAATTCATCTATCACCTTCCTTTACTCTGGTCCCATCCAATCTATGCTTAAGATTAAGAGTAGTCTTTTCAGACCAGATGTGGTGGTTTGCACCTGTTATCCTAGCCCTTTGGAATCCAAGGGTAGATCACTTGAAGACAGATGTTAGGAGACCAGCCTGGGCAATATGGCGAAACCGTCTCTACAAAAAATACAAAAATTACCCTGGCATGGTGGCAAACCCCTTGTGGAACCTTGTGGTCCCAGCTACTTGGAGGTAGAGGTGGGAGGATGGCTTGAGCCTGGGAGGCAGAGGTTGCAGTGATTCAGGATTGCACCACTGCACAACAGATCAAAAGTCTGCTCAAAAATAAGAAAAAGAGTTTTCTTTTCAAAATACAAATTTGGTCTTAAAATTTGCTTGCTTAAAACACTCGGTTGGCTTTCTTGCTCTTAGAATAAAAACCAAAGTAAGTAATATAACTAAGAGTTCAGCCTGGTCCTGCCCTGCCTGTCTCTCCAGGATTTTAGCCCACCCCTGATTCTACCCACTTCAACCTCCTTGCTCCTCCATCCTTTAAGCATTAGGGACTCTCTCCTATTAGGAGGCCTTCACTAGGCCTCCAGGAATGCTCCCAGGTAGGCCTTCATAGAGTAGGGAGGAGTCACAATGGTTGACAGATTCTTTGACTTGCAAGTTCCTGCTTTGCCAGGAGTGTTTACCAAGTTCTTCCTGTCCTCTTCTTTCCTTCTCACCCATGTTAAGGGTCTTCATTAAGTATTTTCCTTGTGAAAGGCACTGGTGATTAGGCGTTTTACAATATAGAATGGCATTGGTAACTGGTCTGACTTGAATTACATAGAGCATGCGTGTTAATAACAATATTAAGAAGCAATAATACTACTGATAAAGGTAATATTTATCAAGTATTTATTATATCACCGGCCCTGTGCTGAGTCCATTGGTTAATATAGTCCTCAAACACTAGTATGTTCAAATTATTATTCCCAGTTTACAGATAAGGAAATTAAGGCTTACATTTTCTCAAAGACACAACTATTGAGGGGGTTCAGGGCATGTTACCCCAAAATCTGACACCTTGGCATTTGAGAAAGCAGAAGCAGGAAGGTCTCTCTGACCTTTCCCTAGCCCTCCTTTCCAGCAGCAGGTCATGTATCCAAAGAAGGTCAGTCTCTGACCTTTTCCCTCCCTTCTCTCCTAAAGTTCCTTATGGACAGATGCTTTCCCCTATAACCAGAAGGAAGGAATGTCACACAGAGGCACATAGGAGAATCTGAACAAACTGGCCTCACTAAGTCCCCCCAGTTTGTTACCATTTGATCACACTCCTTTTGTTCTATCGTGTTTCCCCATAACTATTCACTTCTTCCTGAGACTTAGCATAAAATATACATAGTTCTCCTGCTTCTTTGCATCTTTGTTTCAGAAGGCTCTGGTATTACATGAAACTTATATTACATACATTTGTATGCTTTTTCCTCCTTAATCTGTCTTTTTTTTATAGGGGTCTGTATTAGTCCATTTTGTGTTGCTACAAAGGAATACCTGTGACTGAATAATTTATAAAGAAAAGAGATTTAATTGGCTCACAGTTCTGCAGGACGTACAATAAGCATGGTGCCAGCATCTGCTTCTGGTGAGGCCTCAGTTAGCTTTCACTCATTGCAGAAGGCCAGGGGGAAGCCAGCACGTCACATGTCAAGAGAGGGGCAAGAGAGAGAGGACAAGGTGCCAGACTCTTTTAAACAACCAGCTCTACATAAACTAATAAGATAAGGACTCACTCCTTACTGTGAAGAGGGCACCAAACCATTCATGAATGATCCACCCTCATGACCCAGACACCTCCTACCAGGCCCCCATATTTCAATATGATTTTCAGTATCAATATTTCAATATGATATTTGGAGGAGGCAAACCTCCAAATGATATCAGGGTCTCAGCCACAAACCTTGTGATGGGAGAGAAGTCTTCTCTCCCCAACACTTGCAAGTGTGGGATATGATGTAGACCCTTCAGTCTGGCCAGTGTGAAGCCGGACTGAAGGGTCTATGTCATATGTAACATATGTCTATGCCACACTCTTAGCCGTTGCACTATATTGCTTCTGAAGCATCACCATATACATCTTGAAAGAAAATTAGAGTAAACAAAATCCAGGGGGAAGGGCCAGAGAAAGAGAGAATTTCTTTTTGGAGATTTCAGACCAGGAAGGCCTCAATTTGTGTTGTAGTTTTCTAGTTCTGGGGAGACACACAGACTTCTGTGGGTTAAGGACGTTCCAAGAGAGTCGGACAGAGGTTACAGACTCACTTTGGGGCAAACAGGGTCACAAGAACATCCTCTCTCCCCTCAAACAAAACAAAACAAAATAAAGGAATACTCTGCAGTGATGGTGTGTTCTGTAGCCAGGATGGTCTTTAGTATGTTCAGGACAACACTCAGTCTTTACATGACATGATAATTATGCTTGCACCTAAGTACAGTGATAGCTGGACCACTGGCTTCCTGGACAATGTCCTTCGAGTGGTGTAGTGAGAACTGCAGGTATCCCACCTCTGGACCGTGAGAGACCCAGACCCAACCTTTCCCTGTATCTCCATTCTCTTGAGAGTCCACATGCAATGGGGAAGAACCCACGTGATTTATTCCTGAAAGGATGAATGGACAATCATAAGTGACCTCCCCTTGTCAAAGGGGTCCTTGAAATCCCCAGACAGTAAGGTCACTGCCTGTGTTACAGACAGCAGTAATTCTTTGCAGAAAGGAGGTGAAATGATTAAAAAGACAGGTCAAGGGATAAAATGGAATAAGTAGATGAGTGGAGGTTTGTGGGTAAAACATCAATGCCAATGTTTCCATTTTCCCATCACTGCTGTCAGGAAGCAATTGCTCCTCTGTTCATGTAAATGACAGGCTTTTAAGAGGCGACCTCAGCCATTAATTTTAAATAAAAGCCTTTCTTTGGTCCCTCCCTGGTGGAGCAGGCTGCTTCCATGAAATAGCAATAAAGTAAACTGGTTTTCCTTGGATTACGGGGGGGGGTGGGGGTCTCTTTCCCTTGGCTGGGATTGGGAGGTTAGGTTTTGCCTCTTTCTTTTTTTTTCTTTTTTTAAGGGAAAGAGAAATTGATGTCTCACTTGTGTAGTCTTCAAAAAGTTTAATAAGTAATGATATAGAATCTCAAATATTTATTTTCAGTTCCTTGTTTTAATCTTTTCTTCAGATTCCATCAACCTCTCCAGCTCCTTCCAACTCCCCCATACACAAACTCACAGCTTTGTTTCAACCCTTATCACAGTTCCATTTCTGCCTACTGGCCCAGTCAATATCATTTGCAAAGATGGCCTGAGTTCCTGGGAGATCAGTCCCTGGGCTCATTCTCTGTCCTTCAAAGACAAAATGTGACTCTTTCCAATGGTCCCCAAGAAGACACACCCAGGCTTCTTTTAATACTTTCCACCCAGGAGTCCCTGTCTTCTGGCTCACAGTGGGGTTCAGGACATGTTACCCCAAATTACACACCTTGGGAAAATTGTAAAAGCTGACCATAAAAATTGGAGAGAATTTCCCTCATGGCGTGTTCCCTGAAGCAGGCCTGATAACCTAGCTGACCTTCCCTGAAATAGGACTGGAATGAATCCTCATTCCAGAGGTGCCCTATGGGACACAGGAACACAGCATAGAATCTGAACAGATGGGTCTTGCTAAGTTCCCACCAGTTTATTCCCATTAGATTCCACCCCCTTGGTCCAATCACATTTCTCCACAAGGATCCACTTCGCCATCAGAATTAGCGTAACATTTACGCAGTACTGTTTCTCTGCATCCTCATTCCTGAAAGCTCCATATAAAGTGTCACATAAAACTTGAATTAAATAAATGTGTCTGCTTTTCCCTTGTTAATCTGTCTTTTGTTATAGGAGTCTCAGCCATGATCTTTGCCATGGGTAAGGAAATCATTCTTTTCCCCCTACCTTGATAGTCACCATGGCTACATTTCATTCCTTTCTTTCATTCTTTTTTTTTTTTTTTTGAGACAGAGTCTTGCTCTTGTCACCCAGGCTGGAGTGCAGTGGTGCACTTTTGGCTCACTGCAACCTCTGCCTCCCAGATTCAAGTGATTCTCCTGCCTCAGCCTCCCAAGTAAGCTGCCTAGAGGTCTAGTCAATGTCATTTGCAAACATGGCCTGAGTTCCTGGGGGACCAGTTCCTGGGGTCATTCCCTCTCCTTCAAAGACAAAAATGTGACTATTTCTGATGGTCCCTAAGAAGACAAAGCCAGGCTGATTTTAGTACTTTACATTACAGACACGTGTCACCACACCTGGCTAATTTTTGTATTTTTAGTAGAGACAAGGTTTCACCATGTTAGCCAGGCTGGTCGCAAACTCCTGATCTCAGGTGATCCATCTGCCTTGGCCTCCCAAAGTGCTGGAATTACAGGCGTGAGCCGCCATGCCCAGTTCATCTCTCTCTTTATGGCATTCCCAATTCTGGGGTTATGCTCCAGAGTGGGAAACTAGTTGAACTAGTAGAGTTCAGCTTGATTTTGTGCCTGTAGCAAGAGGGGAGGCACATCCCACATCAGGCACTGGGAAAGACCTTCAATACTGACAGCTACATGGAACAAACCATGCCCAGCAGCAAGTGCATTGCATCACAAGAGCAGTGCTTCCCAGAAGTGGCTCTGAAATCCTCAAGTGGCCTAAAAATCCAATTATTTTTTAAGTATGTAAGTTATAGATGATCCAATAAAGCCTACTTAGAAAGCCAGCATTCTGGACAAGAGGCTCACACCTATAATTTTCGGAAAATCTAATGAATGATGATGCAGGGCTCTTAAATGTTCATATGAGAAGGCAGGAGAGAAGCTGCCAGTTTCCTCACCTAGAGGAAACATCTTTTATGCCAAATATGAATCATCGTATAGTATTCTTTCTCAAAGGGATATAGTGTTAGTCATAAATTAGTGTACTCGAGTGATCCAGACACTTTTATCTGTTTATAATCTCTTTCTCCTGTGGTTGTTGCAAAACTGTTTTCATTTTACTTGCAAGAGGTTCTGCCTGACACAGCACAGCTGTGAACCCCTCTCCCCCTTTCAGCCACCCTTGCGTTTTTAAGTCAAAAAGGATTAGGCTCATCAGGCCAACATCACAGAAGGAAATTATAATGAAACTAGTACAGTGCACTAAAGATCAGTACGGCACGATGGTTAGGATCCAGACTTGGTTGTTGAATTGACCTACATTTCAGGTCCAGCTCCATCAATTACTAAATCTGCCAGCTGACTGTGAGTCTCTTAAGTAAATCACTCTCTGCATCGGCTTTCTCCACTAGAAAATGGAGATAATAAGAAAGTGTATGGAAATGGTGAGTATTCTCTAAAAGTTCGCAATTATTTTCACATCTAGAAATCCATCCATTTATAAAACCAGTTCTACAGACTCAATGCCCTAAGAGTGAATGTTTATGTCAAACAAGAAGACAAAGACCAGGCCACTCTTGGCTTAAACTCAGCAGCATAAAAACAAAAGTGGACTACATTCATGCTGCTTTCGAACTACTTAAGCTTTGAGGATCTTGAAAGAGAGAGAAAAAGAAAGGGAACTGGTTTCACTTGAAGGGTTTGCTTAGTTGATTTAGATCAAGTTCGAGTTGGCATCTGAGCAGGTTTCTACATGCAGGTAGGTCAGGGCTTCTCAGTCTTGGCACCATTGACATTTGGGGCCAAATAATTCTTTGTTGTCAGGGGCTGTCTCGTGTGTTGTTGGACATTTAGTAGCATCCCACGTTGTGATAACCAAAAATGTCTCCAAAAAATTGTAAAATGTCTCTGGGGGACAAAATTGCCCCCAGTTGAAAACCACTGGAGCATATTATTAGATAGATACATAGATTCATAGATAGATATGGATACAGATACCAACATGGATGAAGTTGTAGGGATAGATGCAGGTGTAAATACTTGACAGATGGTTATCAGTGGGTAGACTGCTCATCTCGAATGCTCTACCATGCATCCATAATTATCTTTCTAAAACACAAGCTTGATCACATTGCTTGGCTGATTTAAAGCCTTTACTTAGCTCCCTCTGCCTACCAAATTGTTTAAAGTATTTACTATTAAATGCAACGCTGTCCACAATTTGACCCCTTCTCATTTCTGATCAAATTCTCCATTTTCCCCACTATATTGTTCTTCACCCAAACCTTCTACATACACAGACACATGCACACACTACACACATAGAGACACACACACGTCATGCATACATACCGACATGCACAAACACAGTGGTTTTCGGACAGTTTTAAAACACATCATGTTGCACCTTCATGTTTGTTCTGGGTCTGTGTCGTCCATCCCTCCTCCTCTACATCTCAGCCGAGAGAACACCTGTCCCATTTTTAAGGCTAGCCCAAATGTGATCTACTCTGGGAAACCTTCCTGGATGCCACTCTCTTGGGCAGATTTAATCCTCGTCACCTGCAGTCACCTGATCCTCTGTACCTACGTCCCTGCCAGCCCTCTTCATCCTAACTCACAGAGTCTCTGTTTGTCTCCTCTGTAATTAAAGACTGCTTTCTTTTCATGGCTTTAGTAACACGGTCCCTGCTGGCTCATAGCAGGCACTGGATGGGGGTTTGCTGAATTGAGCATGTACGTTTCTCTGGCTTTAAACTTTAAAGCACCACTCCTTCCCTGAGATTCCACAAATACTGACCGAGCTCCTGCAGTGGACACAGTACCACATGGCTGCAGGCAAGGACTATGCAGCCCACGGGGAATAAGACAAATATGAAAGGAGAAAGTGTAACGTGATGGATGTAAAACCAGTGCTCCAGGGGGCTGAAAACTCGGTGCTCTGGAGTCGAAGGGGTGGAGAGCACCCCTGCTTCGTGGAGACAGCTGAGTAGAAATAGCAGGTAAATCTATAGAGCTGGGAATGATAGAAAAGAACATACCAAGCCTCAGATGGGGAAATGTCCTGAGGTAATTAGGGCACAGTAAATAGATCATTTTGGCTGAAAGTAAAGATTGGTATACAGGAAAAGTAGAAGAGCCAGAATACTAGGGAGAGGGTGTCTAGTTGAAGGGTCTTTTCTCCTAAGTGCTACTGGTTGCAAGGAAGAGAAACTCTCTTGAGCTATTTAAGCAAGTGTGGAGATGGGAAAGGGAGGCAGAGTGTAGAAGGAGTATTAAATGTATTCAGACAATGAGAGAAAAAGGACATGCACAGATATGGAATACTGAAAATCTCTTGGGGCTACGCAGCTAACCTCTTAGTCAATCTTGATGTGTCTATTGGTCTATTTATCCACCATCTGTCTGTCTAAGACCATATAGTTCCCATCCCACTGCAGATTTAGCTCCATCATCCTCTCTACAGTCCAACCACAGAGTAAATAGCTGTGAGATCACAATGCCTGGGCTTTTATTATAGTATCTTAACTGCATGACCTCGGACAAGTTTCAAAACATTTTTAACCCTCAGTTCCTCATCTGTTGGGTGGTCACAGTAATTCTATTTATTTATTGTTTATTTAGAAAAATAGATAGTAGGTAGACACACACATATCTTGACTGGGGTTATAAAAATTAAACGACACATGTCAAACACTTCACATAGCACCTGTCATGATGAATACTCACTAAATAGTAGCCATCATTCTTATTACTACTCAGGATTTCTCTACTCCCATGTAACTTAAGTGTGCAGATGGCTTCAACTTGATAAGGTACTGGTCCTGATAAAGGATCTTTCAGCTCAATCTCCTGACCTGTTTCAGTGTCCTTTGCTCAATTTATTGAGGGGAGTGAGATGGAGACAGGAGAGAGGAGATAAGAGCGAGAGTGAGAGAGAGAGAGAGAAACAGAGAGAAAGAGAGAGAATCTGATTGGTCACAGGCTATATGGGCGGGTTAAGTGCCCTCCTGGCTGTGGCCAGGAACAGTGAATCTTGTGACATGCAGGGCTTCAGAGAGTTGTGGCAGATGATGGATTTAGATGAGATCGGATATGTATGGCAGGTCATGATATTTGTCTCAACAAGGCCCTGAATGCAGTGTGAAGAGAACAGAGGCAAGTTGAGAGGAGTCTGGATGGTGAAAGAGGTACATGCAGCAGGGAAGGGCCGCCAGCTCTGCCTGAATGGAAAAATGACAGTTCATCACTTCACCAACTGCAGACGTCAACAGTAGATACCATCAGGATACCCCAGAATGGAACTTGAGCCCACTCAGAAGACAAAACCCAGCACACACCCACAGACCACATGAGGGCAGGGGATTTCTTCCCCATTCCATCTTCTTTCAAGTCCTAGACAATATCTCAGGGACATATAGGAGGGATAGAATGGAAATAATGTGAAAGTAGCCCCAAATGACTGAATTACACCTGTGGACTTTGTTTACATCCTTGAATCATGCCAAATTAGACAAATGTTGCATATTTATTTTCTCTCCTCTCTAGGAGGCAGAAACACATAGAGCAGCTTCATAGGAGGAAGAAACTACATTTTCTTGGTACGTCAGGTTTGTGACTTTGTAACCTTGTTCCTTTACAGGAGCTGTATATGCCAGATTCCAAGAACTGTCTTAGAAGATAGCAGAACCGAGGCCCGAGGAGACATCAGCTGTGAAAGGAGGTAGTACAAGACCATTTTAAGTAGAGGGAACAGATGGGCAGGAACGAGCTCAGCCTGGTGGAGTATCAGAAGGCCAACATGGATGAAGTGTAGGGGATGTTAAACCTGAAATATCTAGGACAGGTCTCAATCAATTTAGAAAGTTATTTTTCCAAGGTTAAGGCCCATGACACAGTCTCAGGGAGTCCTGGCGACATGTGCCCAAGGTGGTCGGGGACAGCTGGGGATAAATGAAGAGAATCAAGAGCTCTGTTTGGAATGTGTTAAATTTAAGTCACTCAGTCAATATCTACACAGTAGACAGTTGAATATGCAAATCTGGAGCACTGAGGTGAGTTTAGGGTAAGAAATATAAGTTTGGGACTCAACATACGGAAGGCAGTTAAAGCCAAGAGATGGAATGAGTGCATCTAATGGGAAGGTGCAGGTGTAAGGCCAGTTGCCTGGCTGGGAGCTCGGATGCACGACACCCCCTCCTTTTTTTCCTTCCTTTTAAAAGCCCCGAGCAAGCTCAGACATGCTCAGGCATGTTCCCTTCTCCCTTGCTCGCACAGCCTGGTCTTCCCTTAAAGAGTCCAGTATGCAAACAAGGTGCTGCAACCATAGCTTCTTAATAACCAATAGCAGCTGAGTCTTAACCAATAGCAGCCGAGTCTTAACAACCAATAGCAGGCATGTAATTCCAACCAACAACAAGCCAAGTCCTAGGTCAAGGCTTGTAACTTACCCAATAGCAGTCTTGCTCTCCCACAACCAATTGAGCTGTTTCACTCCCTATAAAACCCCCTGTCTAAGAGGAGTCTGTGCAACTTCTCTGGCCCCTCCTGTCCAGACTGCAGAAACTCACCTGGGAGCCTGAATAAATTCCCTTGCATTGGATTATTTTGGTGCTGGCCTCAGTTTCTTCGTTTTATCCTCGGAAACAAACCTTACACACATAAGAAAGGATTCCTCAAGGTCACACATGCTGTTTGTAACAAAATTCAAAGAATATGTTTGTCTCTTGAATTCTAGTGCCCTGTCCCCTACACTCTTGATTCTCAAAGTGCGGTCCATGACCCATCCACACTGGCCTAATCCACATTGTTAGACACTCAGAATCTCAGCCCTTATTCCAGACCTACTGATCAGATTTTGCATTTTGGAAATACCCTAATGAGATTCATATAGACACTACAGTGTGAGAACTCTTCTCAGAAGAAAGGAGAAAGCACACGATGTCAGCTCACCTAGAGGATGGACACAAAGTGTGTGTGTTTGGGGTGTTTGGGGTGGGGGGAGGGGTGTGGGTATATGAGGGTGTGGGACACAGATGGAAGAAGAACCTCAGTGTGGTATTGTCTGGAAGGAGACAAATTCAAAAACAATAATAATAAATACTTTCACCTCTTCCCCTTTCTTTCATGCAAAATTTCTAAGTAGTTTTTAAGAGGCATAAGTATCTCAGATGAATCCCTAGGATGAGATTTTATATTTGGCATGAACTTAGGCACACTTACGTTGCTCTTTACCAAACCACAGACCCAACAGAAAAGGACAACAAAGGAACAAATTGTGCTTTTTGTTAATAAACTGTGCTTTGCTCCTTTACTCCTGGAGTATCAGCATGAACAAGGAATTGCAAGAAAATGTGGAGTGGGAGGTAGAAGACCTGTATTTCAGAATATACACAGTGCATTTTCGAAAGAAAATTAGTTCCTAGTTTTCTCAGAAGGGAGAGAGATACTCTATTGTTGGGAGGCAAGAGTAAACACATTTTTTTCTCCGCTTTCAAATAGCTTGTCATTTACCTCTTAGCATTACACATTCCTAAGGAGAATTTTTACCCCCGAAATAAAACAACCTATGTTCTCTCCACATGAAAAACCCACATTTTTTAAATGATCTATGTCCTTTCCCAAAGTACTACTGCTAATAGCATCTCCATGAACCCTTACATCATGAGTTTTTATGTAGCTGAAACTATCTACTCCAATCTAGCCTTAGAAAAGTTATTTTTTGCAAGTGTGTACTAAATTATAACTCCCATATTTTTGAAGCATTCCTTTTGGGTTCCTATATAAATGGTAGGCTGAAAACCTGTTTGCAGGGAAAAGGACCAAAAAAAAAAAAAAAAAAAAAAAAAAAAACCACAAAAACAAGAACAGAAAACAAGCAACAAAATATTGTTTTAAAATATTTTATTTGGATCTACTCTTCCATCTACTTTGTGCTAGCTATCTGAGGTTTAAGAGAAACAATGTCTCCAGGAAGAGCTTTTTATTCTCATAATGGAGATGAAGATTTAGAGCTGAAACAGGTCAATTAATTTACTGCACTGTCAAGCCAGGACTAGAAGCAAAAGCCGGGTATGCACAAGGCTCAGGTCCTCAAGCCACACCACTCCGACCCAAGCTGCGTCCAGGGCACCTGACTTCCAACAGCCACTGTGGAACACCATCAAGGAAATGAAATCCCCTTGGGAGGGAGCAGATGACAAGGCAGGCGAGGGGACATGGGCGTTTTCCTGGATGGATCCCTTGGGGTTCTGGGAAACCATGACCACAAATCAGTGCCTGCCCAGCATTGTGTAACTGCAGTTCAGAACCAGAAAGTTCTCCTTCCCCTAGGAAAGGCTCCAGCAGGCCTCTCATGAAAAACCACTTTTCTGGACCTTGTTTCTTGAGCTCAAGTTGCATAGAAGAAATGAACTTGGAGATTCCGGCTGGCTTGAGGAATGGATGACCAGCAAGTTCTTAACAAAGCAATCCCATTTCCTATATGTAGTGTCCGTTTGAACTAGACAAAATGCTCATTTTGCCAGAGATGACTCCCTGGTCTAGGCTGGCTGCTTGGAAAAGCCCTCTCAGACAGCAGCTGTAAATCACTAGGCAGCCACTCTGCAAGCCCCACGGCAGCCACAGTGCAAAGAGTGATTTATCAGGCAGCTTCCAACACAGCTTAATTTTTGGAGGCAGGCGAAAGATGCCAAAAGGCTTTCAAAGCTGAGCCAGGATCCCCCAAAAGAAGGAAGCAGGAGAGACACTTCGAGGAGGGGCCCAACCAGCTGCTGGAGCATCTGCGGCGGGCGAGTTACTCCTCCAGGGAGCTGGGAGCTGGCATCTGGCAACCTTTCTTCCCTCCTTCTGTTTCTGTGTTCAGAAATGGAAATCCTGGGGCGGTCCAATCAGGAGACAAGAATGCTCCCTCCCTCTCCCCTCCCTGGAAACCCCTCCCCACATGCTTCCTTAGACAGGAAACTGAATTGCTGGGATGGGCCACCCTAATTGCTACTCTTTTAATAACTTGGTTCACTCCTTGAAGTTTCTGTAAACATCTTGGAATTCCTGTAGTTAAAGCAAGGAAGGGAAGCAGCATATGACTCGCAGACCAGCCCCTCTACTGCAATGAACTGGCTTCTGAGGAGTCAGAGAAGAATGAGTCAGTCAACACGGTCCCCCTGCAGCCCTCCTCTCCACAGCCCCCAAAAGATCCTGGAACTTAGGTTCACAGGTGTCCACTGGACTTCCCCCTGCCGCCTGCACCTGGGAGACATGTGGTGCCCTCTCCCTCCTGACTACCTGGATACACTCATAGGATGCTCACACACTTCACACTGCCACTGGCAAGGCACCACAAATGCAGCCCAATATTCCACCTTTTCCTTCACATCATGATCCTTGGAAAGGACCTATAGAAGTTATTTCATTAAATAAATAATTCTGAGAGCACCCAGAGAAGTTAACCGATGTTGTCAGAGCACAGACCCCAGGACTGGCCTCATTGCCCAGCCAGGCCTCCCTGAGAGGTCCTCGCCTGCTGTCCTAGAGAGTACTGGTCTTTTTCATAGCCACTCATCAGGTTTCAGATCTGGGATTTTCAGAGCCAGCCTTTCTCTATGGCATCAAGAAAGGCTTTTCTATCTTCCTCCACATGGAGTGAACAAGTGACAAGAACTATTTGAAAACCAACAGAGTAGGAGGGAATTGGGAGAGACACATGACTTCCTCAGGCCCTTTTTGTGTCTTTCAACTCCTGTCCTTTTTGTACAATTGTTTTGTTTTATGGGGGTTTAGAAATTCAGATGCTGTGGTTTGTCAGAAGTCAGATAACTTGATGCAGGTGTAGGTAAGAGGTCTGAGAGGTGTTTGCTGCTTGGTAGCAGAAACAAGATGTTTTCTATTTCTCCTATTATAGAAAAGCCACTCGTCTAAATTCCCCTCTCCATGAGGGCACTGGGCTGGGGCTAGGCAGGCTGTCCCAGCAGCAACACAGCCAGTGTCAGGGCACAGAGGCTCTCCCAGCCCTATGAGAGACACTGAGCAACAAGGGAGGGAGGCACTGTCAACTCCAAGAAGTCCAAATACAGCAGGTCCTTGAATAACGTCATTTTGTTCATTATAATATTGATGAGGAAAAACATCAATTCCTGGTCAGGGCTGCTGTCTCTGTGGATTCTGCACATTCCCCCATGGGTGCAGAGGTTTTCTCTGGGTACTCCGATTTCCTCCCATATCCCAAAGCTATGCACCTGAGGTGGCTACTGGAGTGTCTACATGGTCCTCGTGTGAGTGCATGTGGGGGTGCATGTGAATTCGCTCTGCACTGGGAGGGTGTCCGGTCCAGGGCTGGTTTCCATCCTGCACTCTGTTTCCAGCACAGGTTCTGGCCTCTCATGACCCTAAACTGGAATGCGTGGGTAAATAATTCTCTTACTTGTTTTTATTAATCTGTCTTAAACATATACATAGCTCACATTTCTTTCCATGTTTAATATTAGACATGTGTTGGCCTTTATTTACAAGTTGGCGATGTTTTTGTGACCAGAAATAAGCCATAGAAACTTAATTCTTGTTTATATCAGTTCACCCATGGGAAAATTGGTTTCATTGTAAGTGGTTGAGCTTAGTCTCAGTTTCCAAGAGCCTATTGATGAGGGTAAGGTATAGCTTCTGAAAAAATTAATACTGAACACTTTAAGTCCCAAGAAGGGTTTCAATGAAAATTTTAATTCAATTTCAACCAGTGTCTAAGTGTTATTACATATTTTTCTGTCTTCTTAAATAACACCATATTTTCTTTATGGTGCAGGGTCATCTTAGAAAATAATAAATATTTTTGGAGGAGTTCACTATAAATATAAATATTCTTGGATTTTTGGACACTTTTATGTTTTGGGAACTTGTAACATTTTTGCTCCAAAATCACATTTTTGTATTCATAGAAAAATAACAGGAAGAGAGGAAGCACAGTGTGTTAGTGGAAAACTAGACTGGGATTGCCAGCATTGGCTTCCAGTACCAGCAGTTCTGGATGTTATAAGGGCTTACTATATAGGAACCAATCCAAAGGGGTCAGGAGAAGTTTCAGAGCACGATCCCAGACTCAAGTGGAACTGGGTTTGGGATGAAAGCACATCAGAAACCAGAAAAGTAATTTTTTCAGTAGGTCTTGGGCACTATCAGGTGTCTTCAATTATCTTCAAGGGCTGACAGGCAAGTTGGTCTTTGGTGGTTGGAGTGATCTGACATGGCCAGTGGCAGCAGGGATCAACCCAAGAAGGAAACTTCTCAGTGAAGCGATGTGCTATGGGGCAAGAGATGTAGCATAATAAGTAAGGCATGGTTAGTATTATTTTAACATAGAGAATGTTGGTAGAGACTGTCTTAACTCTGAAACATTCGGGTTCAAGACATTCTGGGACATTAGCCATGAAAGCTAGAACTGGGTTCTAAGGACAGTAAATGAAGGGTGAGAAAGCCTAAATAGAGTAGGATGGTGGGTAAGGAGGCTGAGCTGATCATGATCGTCACTCCTGCAGGGCATCCCTAATGCCCGACTCACAAAAGATGTGGTTTAAGGACACGTCAGTCCTAGATGGATGGGGGAGGATGATGGTAAAGGTGCCCATCTGAAGGCTGGTGGGTCCTGAAGAATTAGAAATGACTTACTGTTAAGATCATGACTAATGCTTCAGACTTTGCAAGTAGGCAGGCCCCTGTGTTTGAATTCTGCCCATGCCATTTTTCAAATGGGCAGAATTCAAACCCAGGGTCCCACCTTCAGGCACTTTATCTAAATTCTCTAAGTCATGATTTTCTCATCCAGAAAATTAATATCAGTTCTATCTCAAAGGGGTGAGTTTAAAGACTGGTCACAATTGTGTTAGTGTGAAGTGATGGAAGGAGGTGGAGGAGAAGGAAGATGGAGGAGGAAAGATGGTATAGCTGTGGTAGTGGAGTAGGTAGATCGGGAGCTACGTGATACCAAGGCTCAACCTAGGTAGGAAAGTGACATAGTGAATGTCAGCAGGACACATTTCAGGTCCCATCTTTGCACCTCATCCTCAGGATAGAAATTCTAAGATATTTTGTCTTCCAGCTCAGGACTGACTCAGGAATTCTGTACAGTAAAAGAAGATTCCAGCTGCAAGAGTCTGCAGCAACGTAGAGGCAGACAGTGTTTACAATATAGATCTTTTACTGATAAAGCATAGTGATGTGTGATTAGCCTTAATTTAATACTTAGGACATTTATGTGTCTCTGCAATATTATAAGAACATATTTAAAAAGATGAGTCTTACTGCAAGTGTTGAATGCTAAAGAGATTTAAAAAAAAGAGGTTGACATACCTTTGTTATACAGACCTCATCTTTTAAAGTATTGTTTCTACATTGTAAGCCTTTAGTTGACAATTATCACAGGGGAGTAGTGGAGGAACAGATGTTATTTGGAAGGAAAATCGGAACTTTTAACATAGTAGTTACGATCGTTTAATAAGAAACTTGGTGTCTTTGTTAATTATGCTGTGATCATGTAAAATTTACCCTGCATTTCTTTTATATTGTCAAAGTTCCACAGAGGGCATAGGAAGAAAGGGTGATTTTACCAAAAGGAAATTTGCTTTTGTATTCATCTGTACCTGCGAGAGCTCCTGGCACATAACAGGGAGAGAATGCAGTACGAAGAGGACAGACTGGGAGGTCAGACACACCTGCTTCCATCCCAGGTTCGTGCTGACCGACCAGCTCACAGACTGCCTGGCTTGGGGCCGATGGTTGACCTCTCTGAACTTGATGTTCGTATATGTAAAATAAGACAATAAAACATCCTAAGAATATGGAAGTTGTGAATCATTTTGCTCTGAATGCCTACCATTGAGTCTGGCAAACATTATTCAATAACTGGTTTATTACTCAAAGTGAATTTGTTTAAGTGAACCATGTGTATTTTCTAGAAAATTAATGCCAATTAATCCCTTTAAGTTCCAAGAAAAGTTTCCATGAGAATTTTAATTCAATTTCAACCAGCATCTAAGTATTATTACATATTTTTCTGTCTTCTTAAATAATGCTATGTTTTCTTTATTGTTCAGGGTTATCTTAGAAAATAATAAATATTTATGGAGGAGTTCACTATAAATATAAATATTCTCAGGTTTTTGGACATTTTTATGATTTGTGACCTTACGACATTTTAGCTCCAACGTTACATTTTTATCTTCATACAAAAATACTTTTCTGAGCAAGAAGAGAGGAAGTACAGTGTATTAGTAAAAAGAAATAAGACTGAGGGTTGTAAACACTGGCTTCCACTGCCAGCCATTCTGGATGTCATATTCTCATCTGGAAAACAAAAAGAAAGTAAACAGAAATATCTAGAAGAGTCGTTTCTGTTGTTCCTATATTCTGTTCTGTTTATGTATATCGTTTTTCTCTCTGAAGTGTTTCACTGGCCACCCTGAGGAGTTCAAAGCCAGTGTTTCAAAGGAGGCCAAATGATGGCTGGGGTTTTTCTTGTGAAGCAATTAAGGCAAAGACGGTTGCAGGAATATGATGATGTGGGTCTTTGTGTAGAAAGAGGAAGTACATGGACAATTTGCATGTTTGGTTATGAAAATAATTTTTCCAGGTTGTTGCATATTAACTAGAGGAATCTTTTCTACTTAATCTTCAGTCTAAAAGACCCCCTCCCATACAAAACCACCACAGATGCTTTTTTAAATCAGCATCTGCTTTAGTAGGAAAAGAATCAAGGCACTTTCCTCTAACATTAAACTGATGTAAAGATTTGAACGAAAAGCAAGGATGTAAGTAAAAATAAAAGCAAAATGAAAGAAAGGTAACGAGGACGCTGAAATTCAAAGAGAAAGGCCTAGTGACAGAGACAGAAGAGCAGAAAAGGAAAAATAAGAAAAGAAAAGGAAAGCGATCCAGAGTACAAACTGAAAGAGACCTTGACTATTTTCAAATTAAGCCTGTCTTTTTCCCATAATAACAGTTACTTCATATCCTCTCAAAGCTGGCATGTTTCTCTTGGGAAGATAAAACCTCTCTGGCAAGCTCGCCACATTCGCGCTGAAGCAGGAAGCCCCAGTCGTCATCCCATTACGCAATCCTGCGTCCGGCCAATAATTGCCTATCTGACATGCTAGCCTCCCACATTCCTGAGATTCATCTAGAACAGCCAGATTAGATTAGCGTGTATTTTCAGCTAGCCGACATCATCCTTAGCTGGTGAGTCTCCTTTTGTCAGCCAAAGCTCTCCTGTTTGGCTCTGCCCTGTCGAATTTGTCCATACCCAGGGCAGCAAGTTCTTCCTATGGAAAGAAGGAAAGACAGATCTTTAGAGGGGACAGACTTTATCTCAAGCCCCTATTACCAAAAAGTGTTGTTTGATGAAACTCCATGACCACAAAGCGACTGAAAGCAGTAAGGAAAATCCAGGTGCCCAAATTGTCATTCTAGCTTAAGAATGTGTAATTGACATCATGTGGTACAAAGAACACAAGTGAAAGTTTAGAAAAATGAGGCTTGAGCCCTGTGTCTGCCACTCATTTGCTGTGTGATTTGAGATGTTTCTTCACTTTTCTAAGCGGCAGTCTCTTCGTCCATAAGTTGGGCACAATAATAGATACTTCATCAGGTTATTGAAATGATCTAATGAGATGATGTCACCCTTGGACCATATTTTCCCATCAATAAATGCTATTGATGTATGCTGGGTATTTGTCAAGCATTGCCTCAATGTTTGTGTTTCCATTCCTGTGTTCTGTGATAGCATTTAGCATAGAGTGCTGTAATTTTGTATGCATGCTCTTCTAACATAGCAGCAGTGCTGTGTGCCTTCATCCGGAGCCTACCAGAGGGCATGGAAATCAGGTAGTCATTGCATTTGCATTAAATATCAAAGAACAGAAAGGAAAAAGGAGAGAGGGTGAATTAAACAAAGAGAAAGGCAGGAAGAAAGGAAGAGAGGGAGGGAGGGAAAGGAAGGGAGGAAAACCCATGATTAAGCAGTCAGTCAAGCTAGGGTTAGAGTAAATGGATTAACCTTCAACAACCTTCTCTATGGACCACACTACTCTAACCAGGTGAGCTTCCTCACTGAACAGCATCTGCCATTCTATTTCTGTCACCATGCTTTTATTCATGTGGACCCCATGCCTGGGATATTCTCCATCCTCATTACTAGCTCTTCCAAAGCTCCTCACCTTACAATAGTTGGTACTGTGGCTTCTTTTGGGGAGCCTCTCTTGACTACTCTAGGCCACACAATGACTAATTTCAATGATTCTGCTTTTTAGTCTATTTCATGGACTAATCATCTCTGCCCAGGACATTATTCTGTAAGTCCCACAGCTAGAGTTCTGAGAAGAATGCTCTTGGTATGACCTACACTCTTTAGTCTTGGGAGGCTGGGGTCCTTGTTTGCCGGTGATTCATAGAACCGGGCCTCAGATAAGTGCTAAGTCCTTCAGATGTTTGTACAGAGGAGATAGATTTTTCTGTCAATGGAATCAACAATTAACATACTGCACTGAGACACCATGTTGCAAGATGCACCTCTCGGGAAGAGGGAGAATTGTGCATGCTATCTATACTTCAGATTGGGTTGCCCAGCACGGCCTTGCCTCAGGCCCTGCCTTAGGAAATAGCATTTCTGCCACAGCTCTGTGTGTAAGGAGGGTAGAGCTGCTGTAACTGACTACCACAAATCAGATAGCTTCAAACAACAAAAATCTAGTCTCTTACAGATTTGGAGGGAGGATGGAAGTCTAAAGTCATGGTATCCATGGACCACGCTCCCTCTGAAGTCTGTGGGGGATCCTTCCTCACCTCTTCCTAGATTCTGGTGGTTTGGTTTGCTGGAAACATCTGGCATCCCTTGGCTTGTAGCTGCATGACGTTCATCCTACAGTGTTCACGTGGCGTTCTCTCTGTGTGTCTGTAAAATGGACGTCTTCACATGGACGTTTTCTGATGGGGACAGCAGTCATATTAGGTACAGAGCCTGTCCTACTGTGGCATGACCTCATGTGAACTAATCACATCGGCAGCAACCCTATTTCTAAATAAGATCACGTTCACAAGTACTGGGAGGTAGGGCTTCAACATATTTTTTTGAAAGGGAACACTATTCAATCCATAACACACTGAATTGTGTAGCAAAGCCAAGAAGGCCAAGAGGTACGGAAACAAACATCAGAACCACAAGAAAGGAACAGCAGGTGGAGTGACTTCAGAGAGGCCAAGACGTTACTGTGAGTGGTTTTTAGGGCTCACCTCATTTGGACTCCTGCTGAGTGGTAAGGCCTGACTCAAGGGCACAGAAAGAGAGCACCAGTGAAGTGTCTTGTCGTAAGCAAGTACCTGTTGAAGGTCCTCTTTGAGCTACACACTCTGACCACAGTGACCTGGTAGTATAAAATGTGTGTTTAATGCCTAGGAACCCCACAGAATAGGAGGAGGGGAGAGCAGTGGAAGCAGAGATGACTATCAACTCTCATTAGCCCTGTGGGTGGTGAAAACTAAAAAGATTGTCTCATACGCGTAATAAATTTGGAAAATTGACTGGACTCAACCTCTCTTTAAAAATAATTTATTAATTACCTTGCCTTTAGAGTCTCGCTTTACTGAGTCCTACAATTTGCAAATTAACTATTGGCCCCAGTTGGCCTATTGAAGGGATAATGAGTATTAAAGAGAACCTGGTCTCTGAAGTTGACTGATGAATCATGATGATTAGCAATGATTCACACCTCTTGCATCTTCAAAGGGCGTCCCCCTGATGCACCAGCGGAGGACTCAATCCCCAGGTTTTCAAGCGGAGTTTGGCAGTTAAGGTGAGGCTTGGGGCTCCTAGTGGGACCACCAAGGGAGAGGGTCTGGAGGAATGTGGGTGGGAGGAGCATGGCATCCACCGCTTCAGCTCCTGTATTTGATATCTATTAGACACAACCTGATGAAGGGCACTCTGGGAATGTTCTCCTAGGGCCGACCAAGAAGAGAACTATTTGGTGGCCTTTAAAATATGTGCCTTTAACTGCCTTCCCTGAGGCCAGGCGGCTGTGCCAGGGTTAGCAGCACTTTGATTACACTTCTGTGTTCAGGGTTAGCAAGTTCATTCCAAACGTGGCATATTCTATAAGTTAACTAGGAATTAGTTGTCAATAGCTATGTCATTGACAATGAATCCTTGAGTGCCTTGAGAACTGCATCTAGCAGAGAAAAACATTAACAGAATTCCTTTTGTTTCCTCTAATAAAGACCACTGATGGCAGGAGACACAGGGTGAGGGATCCCTGAAGGTAAAAGAAGAAATTGTGCTACAAAATATACAACTAACAAATGCAACTAAAACCCACATCAAAGGATACTAACACAAGAGAACTAGCTTTTGGTTATCAGGGGCACAGTTTGGCAACGCAGTAACAAGAGTTACAATTTATTGAGCACCCAGGATGTCTCTGTTTCTTACTATATATTTTGCAGATTCAACTCCGAAAGGCTGATATTATAATCTTCAAAGTTTACTTGTTTTAAATATGAAGATCCTGGGCTTACACTGGTGACATAACTTTCTTCAAGTCACACTCAGTCCAGTTGCCAGAGCTGGGAAGTGAAACCACCTCTAGTCACCCCTAAGCTCTGTAGTCTGATGGAGGACAAAGGACTTTGAGTTCTACTTGATATTAGTTTGAATAGGTGTTCCCCACAGAGCAAGTTCTCAGCATACATTTGTTGAAAATTGAATGGCCTACCTTGCAGCCAGGTAGCAGTGCTGAACCATTTCCGGTGGGATGACAGAAAGGATACATGCCCACCTGCTTCCAAGAGCAACTTTATGCCCCAGGGCACTTGGCAGAGCTGCTCTTGACACCTTTCAAGAGGTTTTGCAGGTCCAGGATGCTGCCGTGCTATAAATCAGCAACTGGTTCATTTTCCAACAGTGTTGCGGAATTTGAAGCTCAAATGTTTATAATCATCATCCTTAATACATGTGCTTTGTACTCCTACAACATTTTCCAGCTTCAAAGTGTCTTATGAACATTAACTAATTAATCTAGGCTACACCTTGTGCCAAGGCCCAGAGGGCTTAAACTGCTCAGATCTGGGATGACCCCTGTTGACAGTAATTACAAGGCACACATTAGGCACACTTTCACTTAGTATATATTGGTGCAGGGTGTCATCACAATGCCATCATCCTCACTACAGACATTGCCCAGACATTGCCTGACCCTGGTCCTAGGGGTTAGGCCTATACTTGGGGCTACAAAGAAACAAAAGCCAGAGGTCCAAGCAAGTGATGTGCTGGCAGCTACCAAACACATAATGCTTAACATAAATTTATTTTTTCAAATGGGTCACATTCAAATGTCCATTGTACAAATGAAGAAACAAGAGGAAGTAAAGTGACCAATTCACTGCATTTATGCAATAAGGCAGGCTCTAATTTCCTAACTCTCTAAGCAATATTTCTTTTTTTTGTCAAATAGAATAATTGAAATTATTTGTGTAACATAAAACTTGATAAACGAGGAATGAAAAGTAGAAATAACCAATGCTAGAGACATTCAGAGACAACAGGCAAAATTTCCTTTCTGTAGGTGAAGAAAATTGCTGGAAGATCAAATTTCTGTTGGGCCTTATTTTTGTATTTAATGATTTTATCAAGGCATACTTTACATAAATGGGCTGCATGCAACTACAGTATACAATTCAATAAGTTTTGATATATGCACAGCACCATTGTCAAGATAATAAGCATATCCATCACTTCTCAAAGTTTCCCAGTGCCTCTTTGTAAATCCTTCTTGCTGCCCCTTCCCCACCCCCATGACCAGGCAATCATTGATCTGTTTTCTATCACTGCAGATTAGTTTGCATTTTCTAGGACGTAATAGAAATGGATTCCTATACAGTCATGTGCTGCATAATGATATTTTAGTGAAGGATGTAAGATGGTGGTCCTATCAAATTATACTGCTGTGCTTTTGACTGTGCCTTTTCTATGTTTAGATACACAAATACAGTCAGGAATTAAAAATGGGGATATGTTCTGAGAATTGCTTCCTTAGGTAATTTCATCCTTGAGTAGACATCACAGTGCACAAACCTAGATGGTATAGCCTACTACACATCTAGGCTATATGGTAGAGCCAATTGCTCCTAAGATTACAAATTTGTGAGGCAAGATATACTGAATACTGTAGGCAACTGTAACACAATGGTAAGTATTTATGTATCTAAGCATATCTAAACACAGAAAAGGCACAGAAAATATATGGCATAGAAGATACAAAAGGGTACGCCTGTATTGGGCACTCACCATGAATAGAGCTTGCAGGACTAGACGTTGCTCTGAATGTCAGTAAGCGGTGAGTGAATGAGAAGGCCTAGGACATTATTGAACTACTCTAGTCTTTATGAACACAGTACACTTTAGGCCACACCAAATTTATAAAACAGTATTTTTCTTTCTTCAATTATAAATTCACCTTGGTCCAATGTAATTTGTTCACTTTATAAACTTTTAATTTATTTGACTTTTTGAGTCTTTTGTAATAACACTTAGCTTAAGACACAAATGCATTGTACAGCTAGCTATACGAAGTATTTTCTTTATGTTCTTATTCTAAACACATTCTTCTATTTTTAAATGTTTTTATTGTTTTACTTTTTGAACTTTTGTGTTAAAAACGAAGACACAAACACAGTCTAGGCTTACATAGGGTCATGATCATCAGTATCACTGTCTTCCATCTCCACATCTTGTCCTCCTGGAAGATCTTCCCGGGAAAACACACACGGAGCTGTCATCTCCTATGAGAACAATGCCTTCTTCTAGATACCTCCTCCGGGACCTGACTGAGGCTGTTTCACAGTTAACTTTTAAAAATATACAAGTAGAAGGAGTATACTCTACAATAATGATAAAACCAGTAACATAGTCATTTATTATCAAATATTATATATTGTACATAATTGTGTGTTACACTTCTATATAACTAGCAGCACAGTAG
>CAUYQU010059725.1:0-22691 GCA_963574635.1 Cheracebus regulus
GTTGTAGGGAGAGTTAGTGGGAACTGAAAGGCCATGCTGTAGGAAGTGAGTAATAATAGGCTTTAGACCCTGTAAGGCTTGTGCTGGGATGGGGTACTGACGCTGGGTGGGATCGGGGTGGTTAGGTTTTAAGGGGATGACGAGGGGTGAGTGAGCGAGGGATGGGGAGGTGGTGTCCCACACCCTAGGGTTAAGGTAGGGGGACATAAGGGGAGCTATTGAGAGGGGTAGGGGTTCAGGGAGGAGGGCAGCAATGAGATGTGGCTGTAGCCCAGGAACAGTTCAGGAGGCAGACAATTGTGCTAGGATGTCTCAGCCTAACAGGGGAACTGGACCAGTGGGGATGATTAGGAAAGAACGTGGAAAGGAGTGCTGGCCTGATCGACACCAGACTTGGGGAGTTTTGAGAGGGCTGGAAGCCTTGCTGTCAATTCCCACAACAGTTATGGAGGCCAAGGGAGTTACCCGAAGCTCGGCATCCGTGATGGTCCAGGGGGCCGCCGAGATATTTTCTGACAGTGTCAGTCTTCAGCCACCAAGCCGAGGAGATCTGGGAAGGATTCGGTCCAGGAGCTTTGGAATGGAGCTCCAGGAGCTCTGGGAGCAGTGATGTGAGTCAGGCCGGCTTTCAATGGAAACCCCCACTTGCCCTCGGTCCTGACTTTAACCCAGCCTCTTGATACCACACAGATGGGGCAGGGCTTAGGAGGAATCCTGGGCTGTGGGCATTCCTTGACCCAGTGGCCAGGTTTACAAAACTTAAAGCAAGGTCCGGGAGGGGTGGCTGGACTCTGCAGTCTGTGTGCTTTGAAGTCTTTGTGAGCCGGTATTGTGGCTGGGGTTTGTCTTTTGGCAGAGGCAAGCATCTGTAGTTCTGAGATGCGCTTATTCCCTATTATTGAACACCTTGAAGGCGAGGTTGATTAATTCCTGTTATGGGGTTTGAGGGCCAGATTCTAATTTCTATAGCTTTTTGTAATGGTATGGTGGTAAAATGCATATTAAGCATTCTTCAGGGGTGAGAGTAAAAGTAAGGATGGCATTTAAGTCACTCCAGGTGAGACTATAGGATTGGGTTAAGTATTGGAACTCTTGTATATATTTAGTAGGATCTGATGAAAAGGAGCCTAAACAGTGGCCAATTTGGGAAAGGTGGGATAAAGAGATGGGAACATGCACTGTAACTATGCCTTTGGCTCCAGCCACCTCTCGGAGGGGGAATTGTTGGGCAGGGGTGGAGGAGGTGGCTGCAGGACTGAACTGTAAGCTGGACCAGGTGTGAGGTGGGGAGGTAACAGGAAGGGCATAAGGAGGTGGGTTGTGGGCAGGAAGAGGAGGGAGGCTCTGGGGGGCGGTTAGGGCCTGGATAGGGTCTGGTTCGGACAGGCAGGGAAGAGAAAGGTTGGAAGGGTTGATGGATAAAGAGGATTCTGAGTTACTGGCAGAGGCAGGAGGGGCAGATGGAAGTGAGAGAAGAAAAATTTGGGATGGGTTGCATTGAGAGCAGAGATTAGGGAGGGATTGGAGTGTAAAAAAAAATGCCCAGCTCTAGGGAATTTCAGATCATTTCCCCATTTTACAACAAAAGTTGTCTAGATCCTGCAGGATAGAAAAATCGAAGGTACCGTTTCCTGGCCATTTAGAGCCATTGTCCAACTTATATTGTGGCCAAGCGGTATTGCAGAAGAAAATAAGATGCTTAGGTTTTAGGTCAGGTGATAGCTGGAGGGGTTTGAGATTTTTCAGAATGCAGGCTAAGGGACAGGAGGAAGGAATGGAGGGCAGGAGACTGCCCATAGTTTAGGAAGAACAACAGACACAAGGAAAGTGAGTGTGTAACCAAGCAGCTTAGCAGGCATCCCAGATTAAACCTTGGTCTGTACCTGGGGTGAATTGGTCAAAGGGGATGTCCCTTGCATTGATCTGTCACCTACGAGTGTGAGTGAGTGACCAGAGCAGATGTCTCTGCAATGATCAATCACCGAGGGAAGACTGTCTTCCTGGTTCCATGACCTACATAGGATTTTTTTCTGGTCATGAACCCCATGGAAAGTCCTGTCTTTACCTCTGCTGAAAGGGAGAGGAAAATGAAAAAGGAGAGGGAGATTGACAGGTGGTGAGAAGGGCTAAAGAACAGAGTTGAGGCAAACCACGTACTTGATATGAGGATGGTGAGTGGATGCATGGGCTGGTCTGATGAGCCTAGGTCGTAGGTAGGTCTCTTCACAGAGGGAGCACAAGGAGTAGGGTTAAGGGGGTATGGTCTCCTATAGGAGTTTCCCCGTTTTTAGTTGCGGCACCAAATGTTAAATGTGGGCTCTGAATGAAGAGACCCCCCTCAAACAGGCTTTGTGTGAGCAACCTGGCTGTTTATTCACGTGGGTGTGGGTGGGCTGAGTCTGAAGAGCCAGCACAGGCCGGGTGGGTTAGAAGTTGGTTTTATAGGTTTGGGGAAGTCAGTGGTACATTACAGAAGTTACAGTTTAGCGTGATTTTTGCAAGCTGGGAGGGGGTCTTAGGGTCTGGAGTCACGAGGTTGACCAACTCGGTTACAAAGTCCAATTGCCTTATCCATTGAGGTGGGAATAAGGAACAATAGAAGAATGTCTCAAGTCAATTAGGCACCACAGGGGTTGATCGTTCTTCCCCTTTTCATGGTCTTCCAGTTACTTCAGATTTTCTAATTCCGGGAGGCCATCTAGAGGTGTACGTGCAGTCACGGGGGTCGCCATGGCTTGCCTTAGGGTATGGCCTATGGTGCAGCCAGTTCAAAGAACCTTGCTGAACAACAAAAACAAAACACACAGAAAATCCAAGGAAAAAGAAATGGAGGATATCTACAAATTAAAAGAGATTTAAGAGACATCCACAAAGTTGATTTTTGTTTCAAACCGTTTAAAAAAACCTGATAAGACATTTGGTAAAATCTGAACACTGATTGTATGTGTTTATGCTAAGGAAGTTTTGTGAATTGTTCTGGGTATGATTGTGAAATTCTAGATTTGTCTTCAAAAGAGTAATCATCTTTTACCGATACATACTGAAACAATACTTACATATGAAATGATAGGTCTACTTCTGTAAACATTTAAAACAGTTCATATTAAAAAGATAAAGGAGAAAAAAGACTTCCAGGAAAGTGAACACTAAGCTCTGATTTTTTTTATCTTGCCCAAATTTCTATCTAAGGAGTCTGGGGAATCATGCCCTACAGACCATCAATTCTCATCAGATGAGTTTTATTTAACCTTATATATTATGATTTATTTTCCAACCTGACTCTGGCATAACCTTATGAGACAAGGAAGAAAATCAAATATTTTACCTCAAAACATGTTTCTTTGCCAAATGGCCCTGCAAAGCTGTCTTTTGTGGGGGAAAATTTATATCTGTAAAGAATCTCTATTAACATAGCTAGATCTTTTTCTTCCAGGCTCTCCCAATTCTAAAGAGATTAACTAAGAGTCTAGCACTTTTTAAAGATCTGAATAGGAAACAATTGTCATCTGTTTTCTCTAGGGCAGCCACTATAAGACTTCAAAAGAACTTTGGTCTCCACAATCTTTATCTTAACCTAAAGGTTTCATTTCTCTCATCCTAGGTCTTTAGACAAACTCAACTAATAGTCAACCAAAAAATGTTTAAATTTACCTATAGCCTGGAAGCCCTGTCTCCTGCTCCCCACTTTGAGTTGTTCTGCTTTTCTGGATCAAACCAGTGTATTTCTTAAATGTATTTGATTGATGTCTCATGCCTCCCTAAAATTTACAAAATTCTCTAACCAGTTATGGCAAAATAAGTACATTGTCAGACTTACAAAACAAAATTTACCCTGAGCCTGCACCCTGACCCGTTGGGCATACATTCTCAGGACATCCTGAGGGCTGTGTTATGGGCCATGGTCACACTATTTGGCTCAGAATAAATCTTTTCAAATACTTTACAGAGTTTGACTCTTTGCATCAACAAAAATAAAAACAGAAAGCCAAATAAAAGTTTGATTGTAGACCATAAAGAACAGAAATGACACTGAAAAACAATGATCAGTAATGTAGAGAACACTCTTAGCAAGTTCCTCAACAGTACAGAGGCAAATGCGTTTGCATGGTTTCTTGACCTTGGTAGGTGCTTAAGGTTTTTCTCTCCTCTTCAGGTCAACATTTCCACTTTACCCTACTCATAACTACAGGTGGAGCAAGGAGAAACTGTATAGGAAATACCACATGACAGTGATTTCCTAGGAAGAGGCAGCTGGCTCACACTCTCCATCATATGAATAGAGCCAGACCAGAATCAAGCTCTTAACTGTCCTGTTGGAAAAATGAAGCTCTGGAAAAAATAGGGATCATTTTTCTGAGGACCTGCAAGCAAGTTGATTCCCAAAGCTTGTCCTGGGATACTGTGACATTAGGAGCACCATGAAGTCTACATTTGTTCATTCTTCCACATTCCTCCTTCCATCTGCTCATTGATACCCAGAATCAACTGGAATGTCATTTCCTGGTGCACAAGATTCCAGTGCCTCCCTTTGCCTAAAATTACTGTTGTAAGTCACGTAAGGCAGTCAAACCCTCTCTAATTTTATAAATCCCAGGTTCTCCATGTTCCTCAGCATTGGGTGCTTTTGTCCATTGCTAGTGGCTCAATCCTACCCATTCCTCCAGACTCAACTCAAATGTCCCCTCTTCCATGAAGGCTTCCTTGATCTCCTTCCATGTTTCATGGGTTCTCTCTCACCTTCTGTGTCTATTTGCTTGCTCTCTTTTGAAAGTTTACAGAGCCTGATCTGTGTCTCTCAGATGGTACTGGCACATTTTGCCTAGTGTTTATGTTGTCGGATAATCTTTTCTACTAAATTTGGGGCTTTTGTGTTATAATATGGCATGTGTACTTCTAATAAGCAGTGTACATGTGTGTGTGTTTACATGCATATTTGAAAACCAAATCATATGTCTTTTTTCTTGGCAAATTAATAAATTTATACTTTGTATGATTACTGTTTACTCTTATTTTTATATCTAATTTTGTTTCTTTGCTTCCCATACTTTTTTGTATTTATTTTTATCTGCTTTTCTCCTTTATCTGAACTGAAAAAAATTTGAAAATCCCGTTTAGTCTCTCTTCTCTTTGGTAGTTAATATTGGCTATATTTCTTGCAATAGCTATTCTTAAAATTTTAACATATACTGTATATTTCTTATATATTTATGTAATTTATTATCTCCTCTTCCTATCACAAAAAAAAAACCAGAAAAAGACTTCATATACTTTATTACACGCTGTTCTTCAATTCTGGCTCTTTTGTTGCTATTATCTAATACTTTGGGTCTATATTTTTAGTATGAAAACCTTAGTTTTATTATTATGTTTACAGTCAATATTTAGGCTCTTTCTTTAGTGTTGCTTTTTGCACTACAAACTTCCTGGTGTTCACATCTTTTTGTTGTTGAAATATATTTAGTAATTTTCAGTGAGGGTATGTGAGTGGTAAATTTTGTAAGTCTGAAAATGTACTTATTTTGCCACAACTGGTTAGAGAATTATGTAAATATGAATTCCAGGTGATGGTTATGTCTCTTTAACATGGGAAGATTTTGACCCATTGTCTCCTGGCATCTGTTGGAGCTTATTACAATTTGAGAGCAATTTTGTTATCTTTCCTTATAGCTTTTATGCTTTGTATTCTTGATTTTTGCATCCTCATCACCACAGCTTATCTAGTTGAGGATTTATTTCTGTCCCTCTTTCTTGGCTTTCCACTCAGGAAAAACAAACAAACAAAACCTCCTGTCTTTTTTAATGCTAGAAAATTCTTGGCCATTATTTCTTTTCTTTGTATATTGACTCTCCTTAATTCCCTCTATGTTAATCTTTGGGGGTGCTTGTTAGACATATGTTAGAACCTCTGGATCAAGTCTCCGTATCTCTTACTTCTTCAGACTTTTCAATCTTATTCTCTCTGAATAAAGTCTTCAGAGAACTTCCAATCCATCAGTGCCCAGTTTAATTCACTAGTTCAATTTAACTCTGTGCAATGTGGAGTTTATGAAATCTGTCTCCATCATTTAAAAACCAATATCAGTGACCAACTTTTTATTATCCAGAATTTCAATGGACTTTTAAAATATTCATTTCCTCCTCCTCCTCCTCCTCCTCTTTCTCCTTCTTCTTGGTCTTTGTCTTTGTCTTAATGGAAGATCCTTATTTTTTTGATTGGATTACAAAAAGCCTCAAATGAAAACCTTGACCAATCACCTTCATCATAGTTCCTGTGTGCTGTTTACAGCCTGACTTGGAAACATCCACTCCATGTTATCACAACCCTTTCATCAGCCATAGGCAGGGTATGGGCACAAGTAGTTGTACATGGCCACCAAGGTAACTCCACATTTTGATAACATGGGCTTATTTTGGATTCTCTTTTATATTAAAAAGTGTGCTTGGACCGCCCAGGCTGGAACTATCAAAACATCACTTCATAAATCTACTTATTCTAAGTGATTCCATTTTCAACTGCTGTGGCACTAATTTTATCTATAGGTAACAATCTTACTAGAAGTTAAATTAATTTGTGTAAATTCCTGGTTTATCTGTCACTTAACTAAAAATTATAATTTGCCAAGCAAATGAAACACATCTGCTGAAGTTCTTTTGTCAGGTTTTCTTAATTATAAAAATGTTATTGGAAACATGTCTACAAAGTTAATAAAGAATTATGTATCTTCATGATTTTTAAAACTATTAATTGCCTACAAAGCTAATATTGCATTATTTAAAAATAACTCAAATATATGAGATTGCTTATGAAAGTCATAGTTTCAGAAGTAATTTGCACCACATTTAATTTCTATAGTTCAACTAGACTTAAGCAATTTGTTCCTATCTGAAGTTCCTATTTATACTCAGGCCTTTCTGGCCACAGCCTAATCTTTACGCGCTGCAAACATGAATGAAACATATATCCTGAATTGTATTGTCCTTCTATTTCTTGGCCCTGTTTACCTTCTGGAAATTTGTAATCATCACAAACCTCCCTAGTTACTGGCAGCAGGAAAAGTTATCTGTAGAAGGCAGTGTTTGAGCTCTGAGATGCCTATTACTTTTTCTGTGATCTCTCTGAGGTAGGAGGTTGGCAGGAATTGTTGTCCACACCAGAATGAAGACAACCTGTATTAGTCCATTTTCACAGTGCTATGAAGATACTACCTGAGACTGGGTAATTCATAAAGAAAGGAGATTTAATTAACTCAAAGTTCTGGATGGCTGGGGAGGCCTCAGGAAAATTACAATCATGGTGGAAGGCAAGGGGGAAGCAGGCACCTTTTTCACAAGGTGGCAGGAGAGAGAAGGGCCACAGAGAAAACTGCCACTTTTTAAATCATCAGATCTCCTGCGAACTCCCTCACTATCACAAGAACAGAATGAGGAGACTGCCTCCATGATGCAATCACTTTCCACCAGGCTCCTCCCTCAACACATGGGGAGTGCAACTTGAGATTAGGGTGGGGACACAGAGCCAAACCAGACCACAGCCCCAGACCAGTAAGCGATGCTGAAGGCCACCTCTGGTTGCCCTTGCTGCCCGTCAGCGTGAAACACTACCACCCCTGCCATGAGAGTTTCCAAATGTCAAGGCAAGGCCAGGAAGCTCCCACCCATTTTCTAGTGCCTTCTCAATAACCTACCCCTTTATTTACATATTATTAAAATGAGTATAAATGCAACCACCAACCACCCATACACTGCTACTCTCTGCATGCTGCCTATGAGCTGACCCTGCTCTGCAGGAGCAGTCACAGAGCTGTAACACTGCTGGAAACTCAGTAAAGGTGCATTCTTCCACTGCTGGCTCACTCTTGAATTCTTTCCCAATGAAACCAGGAACCTGCCCGGCATCACCTCCTCAGCCTCTGGCTGCTTTTACTTCTTATGGCCAAGGCTTGTGATTCTTTGAAGGGTTACCTGTGGGCTATGGTAGCTGCCTTCACAGTAGGCACAGAGAGGAAAATGCCTGGGAGTTTATGCCAATGACTGACTGGTATGGAAGTAGGAATGCCCAGTTCCCTTGCCTCAGCATAGGAAAATCTCTGGGGTGCAGTTTTTATGAGATCACACTGACTGACTTTGCCTGAAATTGCATCCTTGCCCTGTGATTTCTTTTTTTCCCATGCTTCTTGCTGCTCCTTACTGTTCTCCTAGGAGTATTTCCTTAACACATCACTCGTTTATGATCCCTAGCTCAGAGTTGGCTTCAGGAGAACCAGGTCTAAGACAGGGACCATCCTGAGTGGAAACTGGTGATGTTCATTTCCTTCATATTTGGATATCTGTGTTATAAGGAGAAGGGTGAGATTTTCAAATTTCATGATCCATGAAAAAAATAGGTGAAACTTGGCCATGATTTTGGGAGGTTATCTTTTGAATGCCATGGAATGATTCTGCACGGGGTCAAGAACTGCACAGAATGAGAGCTGGAAGACCCAGCATGCCTAGAAGAATCTCAGCTTTATCCATTTGCTGGGCTGGGGAGATGATGAGTTTTCCATGGGGACTCTGAGTAACAAATGAAGGGACCTTTGCTTGGGTACTCTTGCTGGTCCCTTGTTATGTTTCATATATAATTTTTTGTTGTTCTTTTAAAAGATGAATGTTGCTGGATGTGGTGGCTCATATCTGTAATCTAAGCACTTTGGGAGGTTGAGGTGGGTGGATCACTTGAGGTCAGGAGTTCGAAACCAGCGTGGCCAGCATGGTGAAACCTGGTCTCTACTAAAATACAAAAATTAGCTGGGCGTGGTGGTGCATGCCTGTGATCCCAGCTACTCAGGAGGCTGAGGCAGGAGAATTGCATTAAACCAGGAGGTGGAGGTTGCAGTGAGCTGAGATTGCACCACTGTACTCCAGCCTGGGTGACAAAGCAAGACTCCATCTCCAAAAAAAAAAAAAAATTAAAAAAAATAAAGGCAAATGTCATTCTTGCATGAACTCTTCCAAGATCTTAAAATATGCTTATTTTATAGCCTTTGTGAGATTGTTTTGCATTGTGTTGATAGTGAACTTATCCCCTTATTGTTAATTTTCTTGGCCACCCTTTGGAGTTTGAGTTTCCTCTGGGCTCATACTGAGTAGGGTTTTTGTTTTCCCACTCTCTACACTCACGTCTCCCTGCCCAGCAGTTTTATGGCCAAATGGAGCCCCAGGTGCAGGACTCCCACCCCTTGTTGATATCAGAGTTACTACACACACAGGAGTTGCTCCTTTATAAACAGCATTTTCTTCTCCCACCCAGAAGTGCTGTTGTTGGTACTTCAAGTTGCAGACCCAGGAATGGTTGCAATTTGTTTTCAGACTTCGTTTATCTGAGGGCACCAGTCCATGTCCTATTTTGTGTGGCAGATGGCTCTTTCCCTCAATCACTGCTGGAGGCAGGTGGACGGGATCTCCATTACCCCTGTAGTGGAACTCTCAGCCACTTCTAGTTTTGACCTGGAATCAACAAGGTTATGGGCTCAGTGTCTTCTTAGCATCAAATTAGGTTCGTTTTCTGTTTTTGGTCCACCAAGGAGGAATTTCCTTTCTCAAAAAGTGGTATTGTCTTAATTTTAAAAACTACAATAAAAAAATATATTTTTTAATTATTAAAAAAAATTTTTTAAATTGCATTTTAGGTTTTGGGGTACATGTGAAGAACATGTAAGATGGTTGCATGGGTACACACATGGCAGTGTGGTTTGCTGCCTTCCTCCCCATCACCTATATCTGTCATTTCTCCCCATGTTATCCCTTCCCAAATCCCTGCCCCCCACTGTCCCTCCCCTATTTCCAACCCCGTCACAGACCCCATTGTGTGATGCTCCCCTCCCTGTGTCCATGTGTTCTCATTGTTCAACACCTGCCTGTGAGTGAGAACATGCGGTGTTTGATTTTGTGTTCTTGTGTCAGTTTGCTGAGAATGATGGTTTCCAGGTTCATCTATGTCCCTACAAAGGACACGAACTCATCATTTTTTATGGCTGCATAGTATTCCATGGTGTATATGTGCCACATTTTCCCTGTCCAGTCTATCATCAGTGGGCATTTGGGTTGGTTCCAAGTCTTTGTTTACAATAAAAATATTTAAATGGAATTGCTCTGTTGAGAGTGTTAGGGGTAGTTTAAAGCATAAACCTTGGATTAGAAGTCTAGCTTTGAGTTTCTTGAGGAAAATATTTCATTCTCTTTTTATTTGTAAGCATATCTAGCCTTGTAATGAGCTCACAATAAAATATTTGCTAATATTCATTTTGTTGAATAGTTTTATTTCTTTAATTGTGGTAATTACAGTTAACATGAGATCTACTCTCTTAATTTTTTCTTTGGAGATGGTATCTTGCTGTGTTGTCCAGGGTGGCCTTGATCTCCTGGGCTCAAGCAATCCTCCTGCTTTAAGACCTCCAAATAGCTGGGACTATAGGTACATGCCACCATGTCTGGCTACTTGAAAAAATTTTAAGTGCACAATACATATTGCTGATTATAAGCACCATGTTGTACAGTGGATCTCTAGAGCCTATTTATTTTGCTGCACTGAAACTTTATGCTATTGATTAGTAACCCTCCATTTTTCTCTTTCTCTGAGTAGCTTTCCAACTTATTTTTCAGCACTAGAACTTTTTTCCTTGAATAAAATTTTGTGCACAAGTCTTTGGTATATTAAAAAAATACAAAATGATATTTTATTCATATGTAGGTATTAAGTTCACAGTTTTGACATTTACTTATTTTATTTATTTATTTATTTATTTAGAGATGGGGTTTCGCTCTTATTGCCCAGGCTGGAGTTCAGTGGCATGATCTTGGCTTACTACAACCTCCGCCTCCCCAGATTCAAGTGATTCCTCTGCCTCAGCTGCCTGAGTAGCTGGGATTACAGGCACCTGCCATCATGCCCAGTTAATTTTTTGTAGTTTTAGTAGAGATGGGGTTTCACCATGTTGTCCAGGCTGGTCTCTAACTCCTGACCTCGGGTGATCCCCCCACCTTGGCCTTCCAAAGTGCTGGGATTACAGGCATGAGCCACTGTGCCCCGCCGACATTTACTTATTTTAAAGCCAATTATTGAGTTTAGGGGAACTTGGGGAAATGAACTTCTTTTCAATTCCTATGGATGAGAAAATCATTTCAGCCTCAGCTTCCAATTTCCTTTTTTCTGTTTCCTTTTTAAAACTTGTTTCTCTTTCTTTACGTTTTCCCCCTCTCTCCCTTTCTTCCTTTTTGTTTTTTAGATGTAGTTCTATTTGTTTTTGCATTATCCCCTAGCACTTCCACAAGTGGTAGCTTCTGTGAAAATCACTAGAATCACAGTAACTGGCAGGACAGTTGAACACATTTGCAGGTCACACTGTGAGTCAGTGCTGGAGGTGGAATCAGATCTGGTCTTCTTCCCACATGGGAGCCTTTTATCTTACTGTGGTATCATTCCAGTGAGAAAGGAAACAGCCTGCAGAGTGAGGGTTGAACATCTCTCCTGATCTTGCATGATTTGCAATGCCACAGGCAAAACTTCAGTCCCTTTTTTCATGCCCCTACTTTTATCACTCTCCTTCAAGACTCTCTTGCTCAGTGTGAACAGCGGGAACAACAGTGAGTAAAAACCAACAGTTCCTGACCTCAGGTGATGACATGGCTCTGCACATCAGCAGAGGATGAATTTGAGCCCTGTTTCCTATGCAGAGCACACTTGGATAGACTCTGTGGTTAATGCTCAGTGACAGGGTAATGAGGGTCATATTTTCTTAATGTTCTCTGTTGCTTTTTGAACAGAATCTGGAAGCAAAGTATCCAGGGAGAAAGGAATGTGATGCTCTCATTTCAATGGGATTTCAGCTGGAGAGCAGCAACCACAGCCTGGCGTACGAGGAGCTGGTAAACATTAGCAACCAGCCCTCTGGAAACTAAAGCTTTTGTTTGTAGCATTTACAATGTCCATTGTATAAATACTCCCAGCATGGCCAATTTCAGGCTATCAAAAATTTGACAACTGGTTTTCTTAAGCTGGTACAAGCTGGCCCTGGCACATGGTTGGCTCAGAGACACGTGAGTGAAGGGCATCCTGGCGAAGTTCTCAGTGCTCCTGTTTTGTATCGAGCTCCAGGTCAGTGTATAAACATCTAGCTCTTTTAGCAGATTCTTTTCTAGAATTCCCAGTTGCCCCCAACATCTTCATTCTTTGTCCCCTGCTGTTCCTTGCTGGAAGGTCCTTGGTGGCAGGTGTTTAGATAAACAGTTATCACAATTGAATTCTGTATTAGTTTTTGTTTGCAAATTGGAGTGAGGGAAGTGACATTTTATGAAGGGAAGCTGACATGGTTTGGCTGTGTCCCCAGCCAAACTCATCTTGAATTGTAGTTCCCATAATCCCCATGTGTTGTGGGAGGGACCCAGTGGGAGGTAATTGAATCATGGGGGTGATTACCCCCATGCTATTCTCATGGTAGTGAGTTCTCATGAGATCTAATGGTTTTATAAGGGTTTTTTTTCCCCTTTGCTCAACACTTTTCTCTCCTGCTGACATGTAAAGAAGGACATGTTTGCTTTCCCTTCTGCCATGACTGTGAATTTCCTGAGGCCTCCCCAGCCATGTGGAACTGTGAGTCAATTAAACCTCTTTTCTTTACAAATTACCCAGTTTCAGGTATTTCTTCATAGCAGTGTGAGAACAGACTAATACAGAAGCCTTATTTTTTTAAAAAAATAATTTTTTGGGAAAGGGTAAGAGTAAATAAAATAAAGTCTACCAATTTGGTTACCCATGATTATATCCTCTGGCTGCATAACCAGAAGATGTAGAAGAAAGAGGGAGAAAATGGATTGGTGTTCTCTCACTCCATAAAGACACTGTCCAAACTCAGTAATAGAGAAAAATTTTGAATAACTAGGTGAATAACATTGCCTTGGGAAAATGTTTCACTTCAGGAGTTTCTTTTCTATTTTTATTGGTAGCTCTACCAATGTGTTTACAGAGAAAAACAGTCCCAGAAATCCAGTTATTTTGGTCGTGGCATGATGGTGGCTTATATATAGTCAGTGACTCAAAGAAAGCAATTCAGGAAATAAAGCAAATGATGACTGGGATTTTTGTCTTGAAATTAATTCTTTGCTGGCACAGATCATTTTAGGGTAAGGTCTTTTAGGTGAGGACAATGTATTTGATTGTTAGCAATAATCAAAGAAAACTCTAATGACACGTGTTTTCCTAAAGTTTTGTGGTGATTTTAAAACAGACACATGGCATATATTTATTGAATTTGTTGAAAGGATACAGAAGAGAAGGTTAGTCTATGATTCTACAAGATAATGATAGGAAAATTAGGTTGCAATCAGGATGATTTCCTATATGTCCTCCACATTGGAAATTAAGAAACACTCTGATGATTATACTATGTTTTTCATTCCATTATTCTCATTCACTGGTTGCAGATACTATCAGCAAAATCATAGAATGCTAAACTCTCAGAATTGTGAAGGAAAAGAGAGATAAAGAGAAATAAAAAGAGAAATAAACTATTATTTATTAACTCCCATGTTCCTGGAACTTTTTACTTATATTCACATCATTTTGTGATGGATGTGTGGAACACTGTACTACTTATTTTATTTTAGAGACAGAGTCTCCTTCTGTGGCCCAGGCTGGAGTACAGTAGTGTGATCTCAGCTCACTGCATCCTCCACCTCCCAGGTTCAAGCATCTCTCCTGCCTCAGCCTCCCGAGTAGCTGTGATTACAGGCACCTGCCACCATGCCTGGTTAATTTTTGTATTTTTTAGTAGAGACAGAGTTTCACCATGTTGGCCAGGCTGGTGTTGAACTCCTGACCTCAAGTGATCCGCCTACTTTGGCCTCCCAAAGTGCTGGGATTACAAGCATGAGCCACCATGCCGGGCCTACACTACCTATTTTAAATATTGATGGCCTCCTTCCACCCATGCCCCATCCCTACAGGGGCCCCTCAGTGCTTTTCTCATGGGAAGATCTTACAGGTTCTCTCATTGGAATTAGTCTGAGCTGTGTGATTTGCTTTGGCCAATGTAACATGAACATAAATGATGTGTGCCCTTTCTTAGCAAAGGCTTTAAAAGCTATGCTGCTTCTGCTATCACTCTTCTCCATCTGCTGTAAGAACAGCAAGGGTCAGATAGGGGCAGCTGCCCCTTTAGCCTGGGTCCCAGAATGAAGAAGAACATACAGGGAGCACAGGTGCAGCTGATCTGCAGCCAGCATGTATATGAGTGAGAAGTAAACCCTTGTTGTAACTCACTGAGACTTTGGGGTTTGTTGTGGTAGCAAAACTTAGCAAAAAGTTGACCAATATGGAAATTGGTCCCATAAAAGTGATGTTGCCTAACAACAAAATCATGAACGAAATATAATATACAGGGCAGTGTCCAAACTAATGAACTTGTGGCTTTGTAGGAAAGTGAGAAATTAGCATGTTGTACCCTGACTTGGTTGTTACTGGAAATGTTCTAAAAGACTGAGGTTAGCTCAGAAAAGAATCGGCCAATATTCAAGCAGAACTGAAAGGGAATAGAGAATCTAGAAATTTCAGGGTTTACATGGTTGGAAGATACAATTGATTTTCATTTATAACTCATATAATATAAAATTTAGTGCATTGATATGTTCCCAAGAACGGTGGGTGCCACTTACAAGTATTGTTGATTGGATCAAATGATAAAAAGCTACATTTTTGAGAGAGTCCTAGAGCCAAAAGAGACACCAGCATGTACTAGAGAAACTGAGACCTCTGAGTACTTAAAATGGCCCTAGGGTCTGCCAATCTTCTATAAGAAATAGCTACCCAGGCTGTAACGTGGGCATATTCTCCAATGCCGTTTTTAGAGATAGACAAGAAGGGAGGATTTTCAAGAAGGGATGGCTGTGAAGAATAATGGATTCCCAACTTCAGGTTAAAGGGCTTTTTAAACAAAAAATTTGTCCAGTGGGATTTCAGAAATTTGTCAGTTTCAAGTGTAACCTCTTAGTCTTTCCCGTTCCACATAAAGTGTCTGTTTTGATCACACTGTTCCTCTTGCACCATTGTATGCTGGGTGTGTATGCATGTGTGTGTGTAGGGGGATGTGCCTGTGTATGCGTAGATAACCTTTGTTCAGGTGCATAGATCTCTATATCAAGATCTGTATATCAAGAGGAGCCATGTGGACCAGATTCAGAAACTATCAAATATCTTGGACTTTGGGTCTGAAACTATAATTAGCTAGGCTTTTGGGAAATATTTTTCCTTGGGGTGTGAGAGAGTGTATTTTTAATTCAAAGAGAAGAAAGTGAATATCTATGATCAGGAAGGCAGATTGTGGAAGATTGTACAATTTTTTCAAATGAGTTGCTACCCTCTGCTTGCTGCATTCTTTTAGAGACACTTTCTTGGGCCCTTCTATCCTATTCTTTGAACCTATGACTTGCATTGGCCAATGGAATATGAATAGAAGTGACATGAGGTTTTTCCCAGCAGAAGCTTTGAGAATCATCGCTGTTTCCAATGCTGTGTTTTCCTCTATTCCAGATAGCGTCATATTCCTATTAGCAATCTGGAACCTGGAGGGAAGAAAACGCATGGAGCAATGTCCCAGCCCACAGCCAACACACGCCATGAGTGAGAAATAAAACTTTATTGTTGTAAGCTACTGAGACTTTGGGGTTGTTTGCTACCACAACATAACTGGATAAAAGTTGACTTACAAGAAGAGTGAGAGTCATATATGTGGCAATTTCAACTGCTAAGAGTGTATAAGAAAGCTCTCCTTTAACTGCACCCATGACAACCCTGGTATTCATTCCATTTGCTTTTATATTTAACATCTTCATAGGCACACATGTATTTTATCCAAATAGTCTCCTCTACAACTATTAGAGAAGCCAAACGCTTTTCCATATATTTGCATTTTAATTTTGGGAATTCATTTTCTTTTGTGAACTGTGTCAGTTTCCTACTCTTTTTTATTACTTGCCTTTCTTAGTAGATTATTAAGTGTATTTAAAAAAACTTATGAAAGACATTATCTTCATTTCCTATAGACATTAAAAATAGTTTTTCCTAGTTTGTTTGTAATGATGATTTTTGATACACAGATGTTTAAACATTTCATGTAGCCAAAAAGTGCATGTGCTTGACAGTCCCAATAAGTATGTGCTTAATAAATCAATGGGCTGGGCGTGGTGACTCATGCCTGTTATACCAGCACTTTGGGAGGCTGAGGCAGAAGGATTCCTTAGTCCGGGAGTTCAAAACAGTCTGAGCAACACTGCGAGACCCTGTCTCTACAAACAAATTAAAAAATTAGCTGGGTATAGTGGTGCTTTCCTGTGGTCACAGCTACAGTTGTGGGGGACGGTAGTGGAAGGATCCCTTGAGCCTGGGAGTCAAGGCTGCACTGCGCTGTGACTATGCCACTGCGCTCCAGCCTGGATGACGGAGCAAGCCACTGTCTCAAATATATATGAATGAATGAATGAATAAATAGCTTATTTCTTTACTTTTACATATTGAAAATGTTCCCTCATGCTGACATAAGATATTCATCTATATTTTCTTCTCATTCTATTTCATGCTTTAAATTTCTAGAATGAGAATTTCCATCAGCAGTTGTACGTTCGCATCAATATAATCTGAGATTTGTAAAAGTATAGCTTTTCATACTGTGTGAGGGTGCAGCTTGGGATTCTATATTTTTATATAGTCTCCTTTTCTTTTTTCCCAGAATATTTGAATGCAGTTAATCTGGAGTTTGGAGATCACTATTAAATGCATTTTAATTTTGATGTCTAATTTATTTATTATTTTCTTTTGTTGCGTACGATTTTGGGATAGTATGTAAGAAAGCTTTTCCTAACTCAAGATTACAAAGATTTATTCCTATTTTTTTTCCAAGAGTTTTATAGTTTCAACTTTTATGTTTATGATCCATTTTGAGTTAATCGGTATGAGTTATCCAGTTTCATTCTTTTGCATGTGGATATTCAATTGTCCCAGAATCATTTTTCAAGAACTTTGCTTCCCCATTGAAATGTCTTGGTATCCTTGTGAAAAATCGATTACCCGGAAATGTGAGGGTTTATTTCTAGGCTCCCAATTTTATTCTGTTGATCTATATGTCTATCCTTATGCCAGCAACACATACCCTTGATTAGTATAGCTTTGTAGTAAGCTTTTAAATCAGGAAGAGTGACTCCTCCAACTTTGTTCTTTTTCGTGATTGTTTTGGTCCTTCTGGGTCCATATGAATTTTAGGATCAGTTTGCCAATTTCTGCAGAAACCAGCTCTTGATATTCTCCTGGCCACCCTGATCACGGTGCTTTTGTTTTCCCTGGCCACAGTTACTACTTGACATGTTTTTTATCAGCATGAATTATTTCCAAAGTAGATGGTAAGTTTTTCCAGTGTAGTTAGGATATTTTAAAATTCCACAGTGATACGGAAAACCTAAAAGTGCAATCTCTTGGAAGTTGCTTCCTTGTCTATAAATGAAGGGGTTGAAACAGATCAGCAAGTTCAAGTGCCAGCGTGTGGACTGACGGGTCTGAACTGATCACGTGTTCCTCTTTACTGCCTTCAACTGTAATTATTGGCAATGCTCTTTCCCCTGCTTTTTTCACTGTTCTTCTCCCTGCCTTTGTGCTGATGTCCTTTGGACTAGGCCTTGTCTTGGGTTTCCTCAGCTCTTTGAAGACTGTGATTCAATGAAGAGGTCTCTATCCAAGAAAGCCCCTTTCACAATAATTGAGCTGTTTTTTTCTTTTGAAAGTTATTTCCAACCATGGGGTCTACTCAGTTTCTTACTGTTGCATTGCTTGCAAGCCTGATATGCTTGCTGCTTTGAAAATATTCTTTAGCCGAGAGTGTGTCTATGCAACATGGATTTTAGTTGCATCATGCGTTGTAAGAGTAGAGCAATTGTCAAGGGATAATAGATATTTTATTTCCCCAGCATCATGTGCTAGTGTGCATTGTTGATACTTGGTCGTTTCTGAATCACCATAGCAGAGTTCAGTGTAAAGGGACTCGCCAACTCAGAAGGGAGAAGAGAAATCTCTGACTCAGACTATGCTCAAAGTCACTTTCACTAAGCTCTAAAAACACCTTTTTAATCTCTTGGTAAGATTAGAGTGTGGGAAAAGGTTTGCACCACAGAATCTGGCCTCTACCCACCCTAAAGAATTGCTCTTGCTGTGGACCTCCTGTCTATTGTCACCTTTCACATCTGTGAGAGCAGGGGTGGGATCAGTGGCCAGCATGTAATAAAAACTTAATAAGCATTTATTTGATAATGAATGATTAATTCTGTGATTGCATCTTACATTTTGCCAAGCACTGTACTATGCACATTTCACTTCATTGGCGCTATAACCCTGTAAGTGCTGAATCACCTAAGTGATTTTAATTCTTTTCATCTGGATATCACTTCCATATTCCCTATATTAGTTGAATTTCATAATATGCTATAACAGACATGATTGATTTTACCCCCATTTTACAGATACAGAATATAGAAACCCAGATGATGATCAGTGTTTCAGATCAGTGTTTCTCTAATTTTAACGTGAGCATGAACCATGTGAGGTTCTGAATCAAAGAGAAATTCTGATTCAGCAGGTCTGGGGTGGGCCTGAGAGTAGCATTTGTGACAAACTCCCAGGTGATGCTGATGCTGTTGTTCTGCAAATTATATTTTGAACAGCAAGGCTTTAAATGGAATCTTTTCTTCGTCTTTGTGAAGGTGAGAGGTTAAAAACAATTAAGATAAACAGCCCACCTCACCATCACAAGCTCTGAAGAAGCTACGGAGCCTAAAATCAATCTTCATAGACACAATTCACTTGAAATCCTAATGAGGAAGTTTGATAAGTTAGACTTTTTTTGGTTCTGCAATATCCCAAGGATATAGCATACTATAGACTAACGAAAGATTCACACTTCTGATTTCAAAACTTACCACAAAGCTACTGTTTTTAATCTAAAAGCAAGACTATATATAGAAAGAATGAGAAGATCCTTGTGACTGTGTCCAGAAAAGGTTATTTTTGGTGAATATAGTGCAGTGATTAATTTTCATAATATGCCTAGATATTTCCCTAGAGAAAAAAGAAACTCAAAAGGTATAGTTAAGGGTAAAAATTGTTTTCATATTACATGTGGAAACTGAAAACTAACATCACTCTTGGGAAATCTTGATCATCTTCATGGGCTACCTATGAAAACAAGATTGTCCCGAAGCATGACGATAAAGCCTTGCTATTTCTGACTGTGCAATTGATCAGTTACTGGGGCTTTTTATGTGGAGCTCCACATTCATCACTGCTGCTATCTCTCACAATCAGGATTCCTCATCTACCCAGACCAGATAATCTCATATCTCTTCATGTACTAAAGAGCTCCCATCTGATACAGCATTTGTTCCTTAAAACGTGGAGATGCTTTGGAAAGTTAAGAGCAGAAGGCAGCAAAGAGATGCAGGCAGCAGACATTCCAGCCCTAGCCTGGTGGATTGTAGCAGAAAGCAAAATACTAAGTGAGGGCCATTGGACTTTGTCTAATAGAGAAAGATTTTAAAGCAAAAGACCATTGGTTTCCTTCATAATAACATTTGCTAGACGTGGTTTGTGGCTAGTATTTAGGAAGGTACCAATGCTCCAGATTATAGGCATGTACCTGAGTTAAGCAAAATGGGAATTCTTTTCTTTTTTCTTTTTCTTTTTCTTTTTTTTTAAGACAGAGTCTCACGCTGTTGCCCAGGCTGGAGTGTGGTGGCACAATCTTGGCTCACTGCAGCCTTGACCTCCCAGCTCAAGCAATTCTCCTGCCTTAGCCTCCCAGGTAGCTGGGACTACAGGTGTGCAATTTTCACATATGCAGAGACAGAGTTTTGCCATGTGGCCCAGGCTGGTCTCGAACTCCTCAGTTCAAGTGATCTACCTGCCTCGGTCTCCCAAAATGCTGGGATTACAGGGGTGCACCATCATGCCCAGCCAAAACAAAATGGGAACTCTCAAAGAAAACTGAGATTGGAAAATTTTAAAGAATTATTGGCTAAGAGAATGTCAGAGTGAGGAGAATCTTTAGGAATCAAACTTAACCTTGTAGTTCAGGATGGCATATGAATCCCATGAAAGCATTCTCCCTGAATCCCTTTAAATGACATAGAATACAGTCAACCATCAAAATATGCTGTCCAGTCACCAGAATGTTGATGAATTTTTGAATGATAAAGTATAGCCAAGACTACAATGAGTGAACTAACTTGTGAGATGCTGCATACAAAAGTAAAATCTGCCTGATAATGGATAGGACTTCTAGTTGAAACTTTCTAATATCAAGCAGACGCCCTAGAGGAAAGTATAGGATGTGTTGCTATCAGTTGGAGGCAGTTTTCAATCCTAATAATATCTAAGGTTAACATATGTTGGTGGAGGTCCATGGCATGGCTGGACTTAGTGGTCACTCCGAGGTTATACTTGACTCAGCTGGGGTTCTTTGTGAGCTGGAAGCCACAGAAATGTATAAGGAGTCATTGTCCAAATTGGAGAAGGATATTACTGGTCTTCAGATTGCAACTATAAATAGGAAGTAAACTTTGTGCAAAAACATGCAGTTGTCACTTAAGTTATCACCCAGCTGTCACTTAAGAAGGCTAGCTCCATTTTCCCATAGAAAACTAGACTTCTTATCTGGCAATATAAAATCACAACTTTTGAGTGTCTAGGTGGAGCTGTCAGAAGGTGACAGTGTCTAGGTGGAGCTGTTGGACCTCAGAGAAATCTGGGCTGGCGCCAGCAGAATGTGGAGGTGATTGAAAGCATGCATCTGCCTGAAGTCTTTTGAGGAGAGAATAGGCTCTGAAGAGGAATGGATTCCAGCATTGAAAATGATTTCTTTGAAGTTGAACTGGGAAGGATAAAACCTCAAAGCACCTGAGAAAGCATCTTCTTTCTCTCTGAAAAATCTAGAGAGAAAGAAGGAAAACCAGTATCATGGAGGTGTTGTGGATGTTCAGATATGAATATGGAATTGGCTGACATGATTTTGGAGAGTGGCAAGTCCAAAATCTGCAGGATAGGCAAAACTGGCAGGCTGGATACCCAGGGAAAAGCTCAATCTGAAGGCAATCTTCTGGAAGGATTCTCTTTCTCTCTAGGGACTCAGTCTTTTCTCTAAGACCTTCAACTTGTTGGATGAGACCCACCCACATTACGTAATGCAATCTGCTTTACTGAAGGTCTGATTGCAAATGTTAATCTCATCTAAAGAATATCTTCACAGCAACATCCAGATGTGTTTGACCAGATAGGTAGATAACATAGTCTAGCCAAGTTGGCACATACAATTAACCAACACAATGATTCAGGTTGGATGAGGGTAGAGAAGTTCTGGAGTGTTCATAGAAGAGGGTCAGATGTTGGACCAGAGTACTGTAGTCAGAAAGTCCTGGGGGCTGGAGGCTCATCTAAGGGAAGCAGTCCCAGATTTATGCAACTTCCTATTTGTCCTGTTGTCTGGGTTCTTTGACAGCAATTAACTGCTCGGGTGCAGGGTTAGAAAAAGGGTCATCATTAAAATCAAAATAAAATATTTATGCTTCATATTTTGGAATTTATCTAACAACAGGTGCATAATTGTGAGTATGTGTGTGTGTCTTTACTCATCTGAAAGTCTTTCTTTCCATGCTGATTACAACAGCTCACACATCTTGTTTCTGCTGTGTTACATCTTCTTGCTACTTTGCCTCCCCTTAATTTTTCTTCATTGGCTTATACAACTCCACATGGAAGAGGCATTGGTATAAAATCATAAATAACTAAAATAAAGCCCATATTTACTTCCTGCAAAAAATGAACACAAATATCTGCTCCTTTCCTATGTTGTTACGCTTTTGGGGGGCAGGCAGGGTGGTTTCTCAGGGTTAAAGATGATTCCTAAGGTTAGCTTTTCAATAACTGACCTGGGAATCAAATCCAGGAATCCCAGCTCTAATCTTCATTTATCACACTGATATCTTTAAGTCTGATTAAAAATATTAAACACTCTAACTTCATTGTCCTAGGAATTTAAAGCTATAAGAATTAAAAGAAAGGAAGTTAATGAATTATTCACTCTGAGTTAACTTCCTAGGTTTTTTTCCCTAAGTTTTTTGGAGGCAACAGAGTGTAGGGATTGTGAAGGGGTCTCTTGGGTGTATGATTTAGGCACAGTTATAATTTCTGCAACTACCAACTTACAGGTTAATTAATATGAAGGAAAGTTTTAAATTACATTCCATTTTCAGATAGAGAAAGTAAAGATTTTTTTTTTATTTTTATTTATTTATTTATTTATTTTTTTATTTTTAGAATAAAAAGAATGAAAGAGAGAAAGGAAGAGGAAGAGATTTTAGAAAAAGAGAGAAAAGGAGAAAGAAAGAAACGGCAAAAGAAAGAAAAAATGAAAGAGAAAGAGGAAGAGATTTTAGAAAAAGAGAGAAAAGGAGAAAGAAAGAAACAGCAAAAGAAAGAAAAAAATGAAAGAAAGAGGAAGAGATTTTAGAAAAAGAGAGAAAAGGAGAAAGAAAGACACAGCAAAAGAAAGAAAAAAAGAATGAAAGAAAGAAAGAGGAAGAGAAAGAGGGAGAGAGAATGGGATTCTTGTTTTATTGCCCAGGCT
>CAUYQU010059728.1:0-44440 GCA_963574635.1 Cheracebus regulus
TGTCCCTACAAAGGACACGAACTCATCATTTTTTATGGCTGCATAGTATTCCATGGTGTATATGTGCCACATTTTCCCTGTCCAGTCTATCATCGATGGGCATTTGGGTTGGTTCCAAGTCTTTGCTATTGTAAACAGTGCCGCAATGAACATATGTGTGCATGTGTCCTTATAATAGAACAATTTATAATCCTTTGGATATATACCCAGTAATGGGATTGCTGAGTCAAATGGAATTCTATTTCTAGATCCTTGAGGAAGCACCACACTGTCTTCCACAATGGTTGAACTAATTTACACACCCACCAACTGTGTAAAAGTGTTCCTGTTTCTCCACATCCTCTCCAGCATCTGTTGTCTCCAGATTCTTTAATGATTGCCTAATAAAACATTTCTTCCATGCTTTCCCTAACTTCATAAACCCAGGAAGAGATCTCAGAAATTTTACCAGGGTAGTATTCCTACAAATATAATCTTGACACCAGTCCCTTGGGTCCCAGGTCTAACGATGCCCAATATTATCTCTGAATATGTTTTTGCTTTGATATTGCAAAGCACTCAGATGCCTGGAGCACATCTACATAGATGAGCAAAAGAAAAGAATTCTAATAACAATAACAACTGCATCCTATTCAGTGATTGAAAACTGCAACTATGTTTTCCAATCTGCTCTCGGTGATGGAAGTGTCATCATGTGGAATGAAAAACCATGGATTATAGTCCCTGTGCCCATATGCTTATGAGGCCCTGTTTGCATCAAGCCCAAAGATGACTTGCTTTTTAAATTGGTTTCTGCATTCCTGCCTGTAAAGCTGAAAGACACAATACATTTATTCAAGAAGAGCTCTGTAAAGGTGAGGCAGGTGATCCGTAGAGACGCTACCATAACTTTTCCTGAACTGCCATTCATTAAACATGTTCCATCTCATGAACCGTGAATCATTTCATTTTTAAGTACTCTTTTATTTCCTTTAAATTTATCTAAAACTTTATTAGATTCAACCGGCACAGTCCTGACAGACAGCCTGCATACATTTTAAACCTTCCCAGCGGAGAAGCATAAAACATTTAAAATCTATATTTGATCTGACAACAGCAGCACAGTGTTTGAATTAGAAACAGATTAGACATAATTGAAGATAAAGAGGACGCAAGCACCACTCCCATTTTGGTGAAGTGGGCTTTAAATTATCAGATTCATCCAGGATACATTACCGAGAAACATTGAATTGTTATCTTTAGACAGCCTTTTCTAAGAGTTTACAATTTATCAGTTCAGTGAAGCTTACCGCCAGCTTGTTATCAGAACAAAAAACGAAAAATCATTTGGTTCAGAGCACAGAACCGATCTCACCTCAAAAAGTACACATTTCTCTCTGATAACAGACCCTTCATTGGCCAGCCAAGGAGCCACTTCATGCACAACATGTTCAGGTCCTTCTACTTCCTGGTCATTCCTGAGTACCCTGCAAACAGGCATTGTTTACCAACAGGGCTCCCTGCCAAGCCCCGCCTCCATTCTTTAATTAAACAGCACATCACCCACATAGTCACAGTCACACCCATGTAAGCTCACACACACACACACACACACGCACACACACACACACACATACATCTTGGCTTTGCCAGAGTCCTTCCACCTTTCTCATTAGTAATGGAGCTGAACTCATTATGCAAAGCAAATTTACAAAATGTGATTAATGAAAGTTAAATAAGTTAAATTTCGATACAACAACATATCATGTTTGAGGTTAGTTGTTTGTACAACAAAATCAGACTTTGAAACAAAAATCAGGGCCAGGCACGGTGGTTCACACCTGTAATCCCAACACTTTAGGAGGACAAGGTGGATGAATCACCTGAGGTCAGGAGTTCAAGACCAGCCTGGCTAACATGGCAAAACCCCATCTCTACTAAAATACAAAAATTAGCTGGGCATGGTGGCACTTACCTGTAATCCTGCTACTCGGGAGGCTGAGGCACAAGAATTGCTTGAACCCAGGAGGTAGAGGTTGCGGTGAGCCAAAATTGTACCACTGCACTGCAGCCTGGGTGACAAAGTGAGATCCTGTCTCAAAAATAAATAAATAAAATCAGACTTTAACAAGACCATATAATTTCAATAGAAAGCAAGCTGCAGTGCATGAACCTGTCTAAGGTTACCTTCTTCTCATTAAATGTATTTTTACTCATTTTCAATGTTAAGACATACAAATGCTTTTATAAGGCATTGAATCTCAAGTTTTCTAAAGGCAAAAATAAGGAAAGTAGAAAAAAGGAGAAACGCTGAATAATTTTGCAAAATTAGGGGTATAGTTAAATCATGAAAAGCTCCAAACCCTTTCAGTTCAGCCAGTTTTGAACTTCAGTTTTCAATCCAAAAGTTCCTGGTGTAGCAGAGCAATAATTTTTATAGCAACTAGAAGTCTATTCTCTCTTTTTCTAGCCTTTGGGGGGGCATTTTATTCGTTTTCATTCTGCCAACTTTTAAAGATTTGAAGAGGAATTGAGGCACTCCAGAAATCTGCTTTTCAACAAGTATTAGACCTGGCACATAGTAGGTATTTAGGAAGTATTGGTGGAATTAAATGCTTAATTGAGTGATTATCAGGCTTTGATCTTACCATCTCCTATTTATACTTTAATGTACTCTTTCCCTAAAGCACATTGTTTTGTTTTCCATGTTATACGTTGCTCCCTAGGAATATTTTCTAATTAGAAAAATCTTGAAGTGCTTTGTGATTCCCAAATAATTCAGATTAAATAATCAAGATTTAAATCAGGGAAAATTTTCAAGACAGGAGTTAGACTGAGTGCGTGCAGGAGGCCAGCGTGTGTGTGTGTGTCTGTGTGTCTGTGTGTGTGTGTGTGTCTGTGTGTGTGTGTGTGCAGGCCAGAGTGTGTGTGTATTTCTGTGTGTGTACGCACACACACATGCATGCAGGAGGCCAGATTGCATGTTGTGTGTGTGTGTGTGTGCATGCACACACACAGAAGGCCAGGGTGCATATGTGTGTATGTGTGTGTGTGTGTGTGTGTGTCTGTGTGTGTGCAGGAGGCCAGAGTATGTGTGTGTCTCTGTGTGTGTGTGTGTGTGTGTGTTATTAGGAAAGTCACTTGAGCTGAAAGTCAGAAAGCGTTTTTTTTTTAACCATGTAATTCCTAGAAGGCAGCTTTCTTGTCAAGGAAAGAGCACAGATTTGGGAGCCAGACAAACCGATGGTTAAATATTCATGCTTAGCCTTTAACCAGCTGGGGAACTGTAGGCAAATTACTGGACCTGGTTTCCTCTTTACCTTCCTCCAGCTCTGTCCTGAGATTTAAATGAGGTCACATCTGTTAAAAAGCTTGGTACTATGTAAACTCTAAAATACACAGATAATTTAGAGCCTTATGTCCTTTACATACAATGTTTAAAATCGGGGTTGTATTCCCCAAATGCCTTTGAATAATAAAAATATCAAAGTGATCATGAAACAAAGAAACAGAAACACTTTAAAACAAATGTTTACATAACACAAATGATTTTACAAACATGCATTTAAAATGTAAAAACAAACGCAGATATCAAACTCCTGAAACCACCATTGCAAAATAAATATCTGAGACAGTGAAAGAGATCAGACCTAACCAACTCCATCTTGCTTCTAACCACCAAGCTCTCGTTGTTCATTCTTGGACATGGCCCGAACTCACTTTGGGAGGAACTTAGTTTATAGTTAAAAACAAAATGATAACAGCCTTTTCTCAAAGCAAACTGCTTTCTTGCCTGGGGACTAAACTGCCTTTGTAGGACTAACAAATTAGCCACAAGATTAGAAATTATGGCTTAGGACTCGTGCAGCTGGAAGCTACAAGATTCTGACCCTCCCCAAATTTCTACTGGGGATTACATCACTATCATGAAATCTAAGATCAGTGCTTGAGATATTTTACAGACTCTGCACTTTATGGATCAGCTGGCACCCCATAGATCAATAAACTGGCTCATCTGATCTTGTGGTCCCCACCCAGGAACTGACTCGAGGAACAAAGATAGCTTCGAATCCCTATGATTTCGTCTACCACCCAACACATCAGTACTCCGGATTCACTGACTCCTACCCACCAAATTATCTTTAAAAGCTCTGATCCCTGAATGCTCAGGGTAACTGATTTGAGTAATAATAAAACTCCAGTCTCCCACACAGCTGGTTCTGCATCAGTTACTCTTTCTCTATTGCAATTCCCCTGTCCCGATAAATCGACTCTGCCTAGGCAGTGGGCAAGGTGAGCCTATTGGATGGTTACACTCCCATCATAACTTTTCCTTTTCAGGGAGTTTTCCAGATAAGCTGAAATGGGGAATTTTATACAATACAGTGAGTTTGAAAAGTTGCCATCTTCTTTCATTTCTGGAAATCCTGTGGACATTTTAAGATTCCTCGATGGCTGTAGTGACTCTGGGACTGCATTTAACTTAGAATCAATAGTCTGAAATGTTTTCTAAGCCTAGCCTATATGCATAAGTGATTATAGGTCTTTGATGAATGGTGGTAAATACTGGGAGAAGAGTGTCCTTGGCAAATTTATATTCTTTGCGGACCTCTCGCCTCTTCCATTTCAGTACGTTCTTGTTGCTATACCACTGATTGTAACCACTCCCCTTTTCCACAATACTGAAGGTACAGAAAGTTCTTTTCCTAGAGGAATAAAAGTATTCTTTGTTATCCCTGAAAACACATTTCTTTCATGTCTTTGGGACTCTGTGCTTCAACATAGAAACAAAATATGCTTGCCAAATTTAATGCTTAATTCTTTATACATACAAATTTGCTGTATCCAATCACACATCCATGAAAGCCAAAGACATTCCATCAGGATTTCTGATCACTGCACCAACCTAAGCTCTCTTCACTTCCTTCAGATGTCTTCCCCCGTCCTTCAAAATCACATTCCCAGGCAAATGCAACAATTGGAAATTGAAGGCTAGCTCACCCACTTTCAAAGCCAACTCTGGGTGATGAAAATAACATGCTTTGTTTCCATTGAAATGGATTCTCTTAATGTTTTCAGTTTATCTTTTTTGTACATATTTTCTCTTCTTAAATATATTGAAGAGTATAAATCCCAAATTTGAAGAAACTTTGCAAAAAAAAAAAGAGAGAGAGAGAGATTCTGACACAGATTCCCTCTGTGAGGGCAGGCTCAGACTGCAGGCTGTATCTTCAGAATCACTTCCAAGTGGAATGCACCCTTTTGGGTTTTGTTAGCATCAAAGCAGCCCTGATTATGAGGTACTAATTAAGTGGCCATAATCTAAGTGCAACCCAACCTCACTTTTTTTAAGGTAATAACTTGCGTTTTTGTGAGTGGCAAACTGGAGGGACCATTTTAATGTCTTTAGTCATGCATATATTAAGCAAAAGTAGCCCCATTATTCTCAGGAAGACTCTGAAGTAGAATAGAAACCCAAAAACCCAGACTGCAGACTAAGAGGTTGAGTATCCTAGTCACAGTGTCAGTTGCTATGGAGTCTCAGCAGGGCTATCCTCCTCCGCCCAGGTTTAGACTACCTAGAGCCTGGGACACATTTGTGTCTTCTGTGTCCAGTTATGTTCCTATGGGAAACTGAGACTTGAGGCTGAACTATCAGGGGTTTGCAGGCCAGATCCCCTGTTCCCCTGACTTTGGGGACACAGTGAGGCCCCTGGGCTAGACTCAGTACCACCCCACGCTGAATTGGATGAATGGTGTCCGTGACAGGGTGTTATCCAAGGCTGAACAAGCTGAATGTAGAGAACTGTAAGGTGAACTGTATCTGGGCCATTGGAGATCCACTCTGAAGGGAACAGATCCATCACCACTGTCTGTCACCCAGAGGCAGAAAATGAACAGGCAAATATTGGAGGAGGAGAAGACAAGTCCTCCCTGGGACTGCAAATTAACTGGACTCTAGTTCTAAGTGCCTGGGAATGCCCATTGGCAGAAGGGGTTGAGTTGTTCCTGCCATTGGGAAGCCTGTGAGGATTATGAGGGAAGATTTTGGCTTGTGAGCTTTCAGAGTGGCCCATCCTAGTGTCAGGTGTGACCCACTCTGCTGTGTGTTACCCCAACCCTTCAGTGAAAGAGCCAAAACCATTGCCCAACCTGAGGTACTCAGGAGACCCTCCCCAGGGTAGGTGAGTGCTGGACAAGGACCCATCAGACTTGCTGTCACGCACGTCACCAGTAGTGTGCTTAGCCTGCGGGATAAAAAGGCTACACAGAAAAATGAATCAAGGGACTGATTCCCAGGGACACTCAGTATGGTCATCAGGGGCCTGGGTTCCTGGCAATTCACAGTGACAACTGAGAGGACGTTTAGAGCAGGATTCCCTTCTGGAAAGGAGGCCAGTGGCAGCTCATCTTGTGTTAGCCTAGGTATAAAAAAGATGAATTATTTCATTCTGTCATCACTAAATGGTTAAGCATGGCTTGGGTTCTGATGGTTACTGTGGTGTCTTCCTTGTGACTTAAACTGTATTAAAATCAGGAGATCACCTATAAAAGGTACACAGAAATATTTGTTCTTTTTTTCCCCCTCTCCAAATTCAGATAGATCCTCTTTTCTGAGATTGAGGAGTAGAACCAAAAGGTCTCTATCCTAAGGAATATAAGATAGTGATAAGATAGTTATATCAAGATAAAGAATCACTAACAGCTTAGCACACATATTAGCAAATTTATCACTTATATTTTTGTTGCTTTTCTCGTCCCTGGGAAATAAGATGCCTTGCCTTGGGTTAGCCACTTGCCACAGAGGAAAATGTGTTTGTGCGCCACGGAATGCTCTCTATTCACAGATCTTGCTTCCCACAGTAGAAAACCAGCTTCACCAAATAATCTGTGTGTGTGCCAGTGCTTTTCATCAGTTTAGAAGAACTCAGTGAAATATTTAGCTTCAGGATGAGAATATAAACAGAACATTCAGCTGCAAAAGATATATGCCTTCTCAGAGGCCAGGGAAATAAGAAAGATGACCTTCTATATCCCTCCCTTTTCCATAACTCCATGAATCTATTGCTGATTTTACAGCATCTCTGCTTAATTCTGATTTCATGTACCTTTTACAAGGTCAAGTGTGAGTCAGTAGCAGCCAGAAACCAAATTTGCTTGAAATCAGGCCTTCGGTCTAGAGGTATACATCTGTCTATTTCCCTTGCATTTCCTCAATTTCAACAAAATTTTGTACAAATCTCAAGTTCTGTTGTATTACCCCTAGTTGATAGTAAGGTTTATTCAAGGTGAGTTACAGTTTTCTAATAGATTATTTTTTAGCCATTTTGGGATGAGCTTTTCATAATACAGGAATAACAAAGCCAGCTTATTTAACAAGTTTCATAAATTGGACACGTAGCTTGATTCTATTTTTGTCTTTATTAGTTTCATTGCTTTCTTGAGGTATAAGAGACATAGAATAAACTGCACTTATTTTAAATGTACAATTTAGTAAAATGTAAGATATGAAACCAGCATTACAACCAAGATAATGAACATATTCATCACCCTCAAAGTTTCCCCAGATTCCTTTGTTTGACTCCATTTTAACTAAGGAGAATATATCCATAAACTCTTACTATACTCTCTGTCTCAGAAAGTCAAATTGCCAGGAAACCTATTTCTGAGCCTTATTTGACTTTTATTTGCACAAGCTGAATAAATACAAGTAATTCATTGACAATGCATTCATAAATGAGGGGACGTGAAATCTGACTTCCAATTGCATCTTAAAAGAACATATTTTCATGGTAAAGCCTATTTGTCTTGGGAAGTATTAGACTATTTGAAAGATGGAAATGAAAAAGTGAGCAATCCTGCTTTGAAAGGTTCTTTGTTTTTATCTCTTACAGGTCTGCAAATTTCTCAGAAGCTAAGCTTGAGAAAAACACCAGATTCCTGACATGAGTATTATAACTTCTACCCTCACTTAGCCTCAGAGATGAAAGTGAAGCCTAAACCTCAGGTTTTACTCTGGGGAGTCACATTTTATAACTGGTCTCTAATTAAATGTTATTTAAGAATCACTTGATAAAAATTCTAAGTTCCAGATAAAGTCATGTCAGTGGCACTATTAATACAATGGTACGAAGATTCCCCTTCTGCAGTCTCTGCGGTAGCTGGATTCCTCAGCTCCCGGTTCTGCTGCTTATTAACTGTGAGAGCCGGCGGCTAAGACATCGAACAGCTCCAAAACTCAGTTTCCTCATCTGTAAAATGGGACTGATGATAACAATAGGGCTTCCACGAAGATGAGATCACAGGCAGTCCTTTAATGTTCATTGCTATTATTGTACCTGCATTGCTTTTTCTAATCATGCTATACGCTAGAAGTGACAGACAAAAGCCTCAAATTTCAGTGTTACTGACATTCTGGAGCAAGTATTTAATACACACTAATCTTCAGTGGAGCTAGCTGTCTTCTTACACATCTGAACATCTGCGTACAGCCAAGCAGTAAGTACTCTCCAGCTCATTTTAATTTGGGACGAGAATAAAGGACACGCATCTGCAAAGAAGAAAGTTCCTTCACAACCTTAGCTTTTGAAGCTAAGGAGAAGGAGCAGGTTGTGCAAGTGGCCCCACCCTCCCTTGGAAGGCTTCTGTTCTGGACACTTGAGTTCTCCTGCAAGGCCCCAGAGAAGCAGTTTTCTAACTACCTTTGAAATGTCCCAATGGGGTCCAGTGCATCCTCTGTAGACAGCCCTGAAAAACAGAAAAGCCTCCTAGTTGGAGCAGCTCTCTTGAAATGCTTTTTCACATCGTATATTATACTGGCAAAAAAGTATAATCCATCTGAGTTCCTGGAATTTATCCTAAGGAAATCATTCAAAAAGAAACAGTTGGCCTGGCATTGTGCCTCACGCCTGTAATCTCAGCACTTTGGGAGGCCAAGGCAGGAGGATCACTTGAAGTCAGGAGTTCAAGACCAGCCTGGGCAACATAGTGAAACCCCTGCTTCTACAAAATAAAAATTTTTTAAGTTAGCCAGGCATGGTAGTGCACGTCTGCAGTTCTAGACACTCAGGAGGCTGAGGCAGGAGTATGACTTGAGCCCAGGACATCAGGGCTGCAGTGAGTCAGGATTGCACCACTGCATTCCAGCCTCAGCAACAGAGTGAGATCCCCATTTTTTCCCCCAAAGACAGAGAGAGAGAAAGAAGCAGTGAAAAATAGCATGCATTGGAAGGTATACCTAACACTGATGCTAATAGTAAAAAACTCTCAACAACCTCATGCAACCTCATCTAAATTTTGGTACATTCATGGGCTGGAATATAACACAGGAATTTTAAATTATAAATATAAAGACTATGTAGAAACAGAAAATGTTTCTACTGCAATATCAAGTAAAATAATAGTTTGATTATTGCACATGCAATCTAACCTCATAAAAATAATTATAATATGACAAAGATGGAAAGAAATGTGTAAAAAAAACTCTTTTTATGTTCCAGTAGGTGACTATTTTGGGAAAATTCTGAAACTGTGTTTGTCCTCTGCTCTCACACCACCACCGCAATAATCATCAACACAGAAAAAGACTTCTGTGACCAAATGTCAGGAGGGATTTCCCCACACACCAAGCAGCAGACACCAGCTGGGTATCCTCCAATTCAATTTTGACACTATCCACCTGGAGATAGTGTTAGATCCCACAGGTTGAGGGCTCAGTCCCTAAAACAAACCACCTTCAAGTCGGGGCTCCCATGATCCCCTCTTTGGGTTTGATTAATTTGCTGGAGCAGCTTACAGAACTGAAGGAAACAGGTTTACTGGTTTAGCATAGTGGGTATTACAGAGGATACAGATGAAGAGGTGAACAGGGTGAGGATGGGAGGAGGGGTGTGGAGCTTCCATGCGCTCCTTGCTTGCACCACGCTCCAGGAACCTCCGCATGGTCAGTTATCCAGAAGCTCCCGAATTCTGTCCTCTTGGCTTTTTGTGGACGCTTCATTACACAGGCATGATTGACACCTGTGTAGAAATATGAAAAAGCACATGATATAAATCCAGCAGGCCTTGTCTTTGCAGGCTTTTCTTGGCCTCTATGTGTAGCATTCCTTCCTCTATGGTATGGGGCAGGACCCTCTCTGGAATGAGGGTCTTATGACTCACAATCAGATTAGAGTCCTGCCTTGGGCAGGTGAAAGGAAGGCAGGAGAAGATCAAAGAGAAAGGGATTCTGTTTCCTGAAGCCTGCTTCTGAGGCCTAAAGAGCCCCAGTATTATAAAAGACTAACGAGGGTTATAGGAGTTATGAGCTAGGAATCATGGACAAAAATCAATATATATAGTAATATCACAGTGACATTTTTCTCGTATTTTCCAGATTTTCTGTATTGTTTTCATATATTTTTAATGGTAAAAAAGGATGGCTTGTCAGATAATTTTAAAAGAAATTATGAAGTCCAAGATCCTTTCTATAGGAAAGAAAGTTGTGTACTTTTTTGTGGATTTTTTTGCTTCTTCATTTAGCTAGAAGTGTGATGGATGGCCATACCCCTACACCAGAGTTTGCCTGATAACTCAAAAGAATCCTTCACAGGAAGAATCTCAATTGTGAGAGACTCATAAGTGTGGGCGGGGTGGTTAAATGGCAGCCAACTTGGCCCCTGGGAAAAGGGAAGCCTGGCAGACCTGGCTCTGGGCATAAATGGAAGTAGCTCTGGAGGGTGTAGAAAAAACAAAATGGCTTTGGGGCATTACAGATCGGTGTTCAACTTTGTCACCTTGGGATAATCAATTTTGGTTCAGTCCAAGTCAGTTTACTTTTCTGAATCTCAATTTCTTTATCTGTGAAATGGGAATAACATCCTCCCCAGAAATTCCCAATGAGAATTTTAGTGAGTTCACTATCCTAGTTGCTGGAGATAAAATAATGACTAAGACACCAGGCTCAAGAAATATACAGGGAAAGAGCATTATTAGCAAAGGTGCAACATAGCAAAGGCAGAGAGGAGAGACATCCCATGCTGGGGCCAATTACTAGTAGTTCTGTATCAGGGCAAAGCAGAGCACAGCAAAACAAGAGAGGCAAGCAGGAGATAGACTCATAAATCCCCTACCATTAAACTTTACACTGCAGATAACAGAGCCACTGAAAGATTTTATGCAGAAGACTGGTGATATGGTTTGGATTTGTGTCCCTGCCCAAATCTCATGTCTAATTGTAATCTCCAGTGTTGGAGGAGGGGCCGGTGGGACTCTCATATCCCACAGCCCCTCTCTCAGTAAATGCTCTGGTTGGTTCTACCTTCAGGTTATAGGTAGAATCCACTGACTTCTCAACATTTCCACAATAAGCCAGCCTGGTTTCTTGCCGGGGATGTAGAATAGCATTCTGACCATTCTCCCTGCTTCTGCCTCTTTTGTGTTCAGTTCGCCTTCAGCACAGTGGCCAGAGAGACCCTTTTAGGATTTGGCAGTCATGCCATTTCTCTACACAAACTACCCACCTTCTCCTTCATCCTCCTTGCTCCATTTTCTTCTGAGAACTGATCACCTAGCAGCACAGTACATACGTGGCAGATAAATATTTGTTAAAAGAATGATTAAATGACTAGGGTCATGGTGTAAGGCAGTAGAAGAGGGAAACAGTGGGAGAAGATGTTAAGAATGACTTGGGAGGTGAAATTGACCAGATTCAGTAACTGATGAAATGGTTAGAATGGGGAGTCAAGATGACCCCAGTTCTGTCAGTAAGCACTGGGATGGGTTGGTGGTGTCATACCCTGTTTGAGGGAGCAAAGGCAGTCGAGCAGGGATGAGATATGGGACATCCTGGGTAAAGGGGCTCCGTGGGCTGTTCAAATGCAGATATCTGGGTGCAGAGGTCACAAGGGCTCCCTCTGCCTAGCCAGACTCCCCCTTGCCTGGTTTCCAGATGATGTCTGGAGAAGGGCAAACCCCAGAGCAAAAATCAAGGTACCTAAGAATGCCTCAAGCCTACTCTTAGGTTGCCATTACTTTTAATGGTAAAAACCACAATTTACTTCTGCACCAACCTAATAATTAAAAGTCCAGATTTCCCACCCTGTTGATTCTGATTCTATAGGAGCCACAGGGAGTCCACGAATCTGCAATTTAACTAAGGCCCAGGGGATTCCAGTATAGATAATCCACAGGCCTCACTTTGAGAAACACAAACCTCAATCTCCCTCACTTTGGTCCTGCTGATTACTTCTGTCTGAAAGCATACTCACATTCCTCCATTTTGTTAAGTCAGGTCATTGTCAGGTGGAAACACTGACACTGGTTAACATGTAAACTGCATTCTTTGCATGTATTTGATAAAGAATCGTATCACATTGTATGTCATAATTATAGAATGCAATAGCATGTTCCAGTGGTTACACATAATTATATTAAAGCAGTATTTACGGCAATTGTATCACTTGATGAACTGTAATTTCATTAAGCGTAGAAACCTATAATGAATAAAATTCAGGAACACTGAAGTTTTACAGTGGCTTCCCTTGAAAATATTAAGGAGATATGGGGTTTATATTGTTTTGCCAGGTCCCAATTAGGGCCTATACACAATAGGGAATCAGACGCAATTTGCTTTGCACAATGCTTTTTATTTTGTCCCACCCTTTCCCCGAACTCCATACCTTACACCTCCCCTTCTGACGTCATCAGTTATGAGCTCCAATCTCCCTGGGCCTAAACACCCACAGCCTCTCTCTGCCACACTCTTTATCCAAAGAAAAATATAGCATCTCATTCTCTCAGAGTCTGAGAGGTCAAACGCACAAATTTTAGGGGGTGTGTGTGTGTGTGTATGTGTGTGTGTGTGTGTGTGTGTCATTTTTAAATAGATTCACAGAAAGTGAAACCTTCCAGGTGTTGAAAGAATGGACAGTGAGGCCCATGGACTGGCAGAATCAGCAGCCCTGGAAGCTCCTTGGACCTGCAAGCTCCTCTGGCCTCACCACAGCCCTACTGAACCAGGATCAGCCTTTGAACAAGAACCCCATGCAAGTTTGAGAAGCCCAGCTCAAAAGTCTAGACCAACAACCTGGTCTACCTTCCTGATGAAGAAACCGAGACCCAAAGGCATGAGCTCGCTGACCTGAGGGCCCATAGCTGGTGATTAGCAGAATCATGTCAGAGCAAGAATAAAGCTTTTACTATTTTACTATTAAATTTTACTAATAGCTACACTTGGGCACCAAACTATGTGCTTTCTATACCTTATCTCTTTTAAGCTACTCAGTAGCCAAAGGGATAATGTATATAAAGCACATAGTTTGGCCTTATTCATGTTCTCACTTTGCAAAGCAAAAACCAAAACTCAGAGATGGAAATTTATTGAGGTTATAGCTAACCAAGTTTCAACACCAGATCTTTTCAACTCCAACATCTATGTTCCCAAAACAGTGCTTTTTATTTCTAACCCATGTGAAAACAAGTGGTTGGAATGTCAAGCTCATGAATCATTTCTCTGCCTTCAGAATCTGCGCATGGCCTTCCCAGCCCAGGGCCAGAGGGCTAAAAAGCTCTTTCTCCTGAAGGTGACCTGTTACCTCTTCTTACACCCACCGCTCTATTATTTTCCAAATAATTTACATTATTTCCTCATATTGCTAAGCCTTCACTGGGCTGAGATGCAGATGCTCCAGTTATCTTCAGACTGATCCATGTGAATGCAGCATTCCATCTTAGGACCAATGGAAGCCCCAATGCACTCATCACTTTCCTACTACCCACAGGAGGTGTGGGGACCCTGCAGAGAGACTGAGATCTGCAGTTGAAGATAATCCCACATCTGTCTTAGTTCATTCAGGCTGCTATAACAAAATACCATAAACTGCATCCCCATGGCTTATAACCAACTGATTCTTATTTCTTAAAGTTCTGAAGCCTGGGAAGTCCAAGATCAAGGCACCAGCAGATTTGGTGTCTGGTGAGGACCATTTCCTGGGTCATATAGATGCCTTTGCACTGTGTCCTCACATGGTAAAAGGAGTGAGGTCACTGTCTTGGGCCTCTTTTATAATGGTGCTAATCCCATTCTTGAGGGCATCATCCTCATGACCTTATCTCCCAAAGATCCCACCTCCTAATACTATCACCTTGAGGGTTAAGATTTCAACACTTAATTTTTGAGAGATTTTTTTTTTTTGGAGACAGAGTTTCACTCTATCAGCCAGGCTAGAGTGTAATGGCACAACCTCAGCTCACTGCAACCTCTGCCTCCTGGATTCAAGCTATTCTCCTGCCTCAGCCTTCCAAGTAGCTGGGATTACAGGTGCTCACCACCACACCTGGCTAATTTTGTATCTTTAGTAGAGAAGGGGTTTTACCATGGTCTCAAATTCCTGACCTCAGATGATCTACCCACCTCAGCCACCCAAAGTGCTGAGATTACAGGCATAAGCCACCACACCCGGCCTGGAGAGATACAAATATATTCAGATCATAGCACCTTCCATGTCGCTTTGGCAATGGCTTCTCCCATCCACGTTTTCATGCTGGAATTCCTTAAAACAATCAGCACAACTTCTTCTTGAATAAGCAGTCTTAGTTTCTATTTTTATACTGAACTATTTAATTCCTTTCTTTCCCATGTGTATTAGTCAAGGAAAGAGAAAGAGAACCAATAGGAAGGATGGATAGATAGATGATAAATACACATGTACATACAGAGGAGAGCTATTAGAAGAATTAGCTCATGTGGTTGTGGAGACTGAGAAGTCTCATGACAGGCTGTCTGCGAACTGGAGAAGCAGGAAAGCCGGCAGTGGAGCTCAGTCCACGTACAAAGACCTGAGAATCAAGAAAGCCAATGGTGTTGGTCTGAAGCTGAAAACCTGAGAACCTGCAGGTGCTGCTGGTGCAAGTCCCAGAGTCCAAAAGCTGGACAACCTGATGATGTCCAAGGATAGAAGAAGACAAATGTTCCAGCTCCAGGAGAGTAAATTTGCCTTTCCTCTTTTTGGTCTATCTGGCCTCTCAGCCAATTAGAAGGTACCCATTCACTTTGAGTGAGGCAGATCTTTCTATTCAGCCCACTGAATCAAATGCAGATCTCTTCTGGAAACACCCTCATAGGCATACCCAAAAATAATGCTTCACCAGCCATCTGGGCATCCCTTAGTCCACTCAGGTCGACATACATCCCCCAGCATTCTACAACAGCTTTGTTAAAATTTCTGATACCAAAGGGCCTATGGTTTCTATCTTCACCTTTTCTCCCCACTATGTCTTCTTTATGGTTCCATTTCTTGGTAATCCAAACTTATGTGCATCCTTAATCCCATGTGAAGCAATACTTAAGCTATTTCAGGTTCTATAATTGCACAGCTTCTGCTCCTGTGAATCTGAGGCCAGCAAACTTGACAAATAACATAAAATAAAAAACAGAAAGAAAAAATATTCAGTTCTTTCAAATAATCTCCAGATTCAAGAACTGAGATTGAGAGTCAGGTGCAGTGGCTCATGCCTGTAATCCCAGCATATCGGGAGGCCAAGGCAGGTGGATCACTTGAGGTCAGGAGTTTGAGATCAGCCTAGCCTACATGACAAAACCTCGTCTCCACTAATTATACAAAAATTAGGCAGGCATAGTGGCACACACCCATAATTCCAGCAACATAGGAGACTGATACAGGAGAATCTCTTGAATCTGGAGGCAGAGGTTGCGGTGAGATTGTGCATAGATTGCTGAGATTGATTGAGCTGCAATTGTGCCATTGCATTCCAGCCAGGGCAACAGAGTGAGAACTTGTTTTTTTTATAAAAAAAAAAAAAAAAGAACTGAGTTTTAACTCCTGAAAAATTCATGACATTCTGCAACCTAGCCTACTATTTTTGGTCTACTATTAACCTTTGCCTTCCACTGGTCATTTTTTTCCACAGTAAAAAAAATTTTTTTTGAGATAATGTTTTGCTCTGTTGCCCAGGCTGGAGTGCAGTGGTGCAATCTCAGCTCACAGCAAGCTCCACCTCGCTGGTTCAAGCAACTCTCCTGTCTCAGCCTCCTAAGTAGCTGGGACTACATGCACACGCTACCACGTCCAGCTAATTTTTGTATTTTTAGTAGAGACAGGGTTTCACTATATTGGTCAGGCTGGTCTCAAAGTCCTGAACTCAGGTGATCCACTGCCTCAGCCTCCCAGAATACATATTTAATTCAATGTAGTTAACATGAAACAGTTAATATAAGGGTAGTTAGGGGGGCCAACAGTGAATGTTTTGCTGTTTGGTATTTCAGAAAATACTGTGTAAGTACCCATGTCTCCCCTCCAACTCAGTGTGACTCCTTCCCAAGCTTAGGCTATTTTTCTTGCTCCTCTGACTTCCATCAAATGCCTTGTGCCACAGTTCAGATGCAGGTCTTAAAACATATCTCTAAATTAAAGATAGTAGTTCATTATAAACATAACAAGAGATTTCTTTGTTATTAGTGATATACTTAAGCATATAGAGAAGAATTACCTAATTTATGCTGTGTCTGCAAGGTACCAAAGCAGGTAAAATACAAAACAGTCAAGTTGATCACTTAGTGTTGTATGGATGCACAATAGGTTATTTAACTGAATTCATCTTCTTTTTTTTAATCTATAACTTATCTGAGTGAAAAAGACGGTAGTCTAGTGGCGTTTTCTAGGTAGAGGTGACACCACATGACAGAAAGCTCAGCTTTTTTAGCCCTGGCATTTCTTTCTTTCCTGGCATTTCCTGGCATTTTTTTGTTTCTTTTGAGACAGAGTCTCACTCTGTCACCTAGGCTGGAATGCAGGAGTGCAATCACAGCTCACTGTAGCCTCAATCTCCAGAGCTCAAGTGATCCTCCCACCTGAGCCTCCTAAGTATCAGGCTGAGACTACAGATGTGTGCCACCATAGCTGGCCAATTTTTAAATTTTTTTGTAGAGATGGTGTCTTGCTATGTTGCCCCGCTGGACTTGAACTCCTGGACTCAAGTGATCCACCCACCTCTGCCTCCCAAAGTGCTGGGATTACAGGTGTGAGCCCCTGCACCCAGCCTAGCCTTGGCTTTTCAAAAGGGGTGGCAACCCCTCCTTGGGGAGCAGAGCTACACCAAAGATCTCTGCTGCTTCCAATATAGATTTTCAACAATTTTAGATCCACATAAGAATGTACTTACTGTTTAGGAGAAGCCAGTTTTCATGGAGGAAATAGCATTTGTGATCCTAATGATTTTCCTTGAATAGGCCCAGTCCTGCCACATGGCATCATTTCCTCCTCACCTGCAGAATTGCTGTGATTTATGGTTCCTCTGATTGCACCTGCTTTCACCAGCAGCCCTGGAAGAGAGCTCTTCTGCGTGGATGAGACTTGAGAGATCTTGGTTTCATTACTTGTTTAAATGGGACCCTCTCAAAAGAAGTAAGCACATGATTGGGCGGTATTGCACTATGAGATTAAAAGGAATCCAGCTGTTACCAGAAATGGGTGCCTGCCAGGTTTGTCCACCAGATTCTTTTCACTTGTTGTCGTGAAAATAAAATTAGAGTTTTAAAATGAAAATTTCTCAAATTGATGTAAATTTGTTTCATTGATTTAATTAATATAGCCAGTTAACAATTCTGTCATACAAGGAAATGAGAATAATACAAAAGCCAAAATAAGGGTAAGGGCCTGGCACAGTGGCTCACACCTGTAATCCCAGCACTTTGGGAGGTTGAGACAGGCAGATCACTTGAGGATAGGAGTTTGAGACCACCCTAGCCAACACAGTGAAATCCTGTCCCTACTAAAAATACAACAACAACAAAATTGGCCGGGCATGGTGGCAGGTGCCTATAATCCCAACTACTCAAGAGGCTGAGGCAGGAGAATCGCTTGAACTCGGGAGGTGTGGGCTGCAGTGAGCTGAGATCGCGCCACTGCACTCCAGCCTGGGTGTCAGAGCAAGTCTCCGTCTCAAAAAATAAATAAATAATAAAGGTAGAGCCTTCTTAATTCTTTTGGTCAGGTAGCCTCACATTAATCTGCATAAAGGACACAAAATAAGACTTCAAACACTTAATTTGAAGAGTTATTTCCATTTAAATCTCCTTTGTTTATTTTATTGACCATCTCCTTTGTGCATTTCATTTCCTACCTTTGATTTTAAAAAAGGTTAAAAGCCTCATATTTCAACAAGCATATACTGATTGACTGCATCAAGGCAGCCTGCCTGCCTATTACCTTTAGACCCCCACAAGAGCACTCAGGTTAACTCACTCATGCAAGATCACAGTGCTCAAAAGTGGCTGAGCAAGGATTAGAATCTCTATTTTCCTAACTTCACAGTCTGTTCTATTAAATCTTTAAATCTTTTTAAGTTATCCTGTAAACACACAGAACATACTTAGAAGACCATGAGTCTCCTCTGACTTGTGGTTCAGGGTCCAGTTGGGGGAAAGTAATACCTACTATCTCCTGGAGATAGTAGATATTTCTTGAGTCCCTATCACTTATGCCCATATAAATCTCTTCTGGATGCTTTAGTAAAGCAGTTAAAATAGGAGGGATTTTAGGGCTATTGCCTGGCAGTGTCCGGCTGCCCACAGTTCCCCTGTCAGCACTCACCGGGCTGAATTCCCACTTCACGTCCTCTGCTCAATCTTTTCCTATTTCATCAATAAATTGCCTTAACTCAGTTATACTAACATGTAATGTGAGCAAATGCCAACAGTTAATTAGGGATGGGCCTGTGAAAACTTGGGGGAAGCTACATGTTTCAATTATATTAATGAACACGCAAGTGTAATCAAATCAAATGGATAAGCATTGTGTCAAGTTTTTACAAGAAGAGAATTGCATTTCACATGCATGAAAGCAACTCTCTTGTAACTTACAGAAGACGAGATTAAAAATAAGCACATAGGAGAACCATTAAAATACTTATTATTTGAGTCAAATTAGAATTCTATGAGGATAGTTTCATCAAATGATTTGTGTTATTTTAATTTCCTTTCACAATCAGATTCAAATTACTCTACCTGCAGGTTACTTGGTTAAGCAGATGCTCCTTAAATATCAAATCCCATTTTTTGTAACATTCATCATTGAGTTTTAAAAGGTTTAATATCAACTTGAAGCTAGCCACTAAATATCTTCTGATTTTTAAAGTTATCAACTCCTTCACATAACATTTCATAGATGTTGATCTTAAAGAAAAAGGAGGGAAGAAAGGAAAGATCTCTCAGAGGCTAGAGCTTTATGTCTCAAAATATTTTATATTTAACAGCTGTCCTGGGAATTGAAAAAGATGATGCTAGACTCAGCTGAAATTCAATACCTGTTCTGTAAAGTGTGCTAACTGCAGTGTGGAGTTCTGACACTCATAGTCCGCCTGCAATTCTAGTTCTTCAGCACTAAGAAATCGCTCATGGAGAAGGAACTGCTTCATGAATTCAATTTTATCGTCCATCCATAAGTAGCTGTATTTCTCCAAGTAGCTTTGATACTTGTGAGCATTAATGGTGACTGATTGCACTCTGCTCAGGAATTCCTGGTGCATTTCCTCTGGCATATCCATCTGAGCCATGTTCTTTCCTAATGGAAAAATAAAATGGAAAAAAAGTAAGTGGAGCCAGTGATTTTATTTAAAAGCATGAAGAATTAGAGGTGGACTATGTCAAGCCAGACTGCTACCATCCAAAACCCAACCAGCACCCCAATTAACTTAAAAGACAATCAGTACCCCATTAAGTTCTAGAGTTTATTTTATACAAGAGTTCTCAACATGCTGTACGTTAACTAAGTCTTTGTAAAGAGAATCATACTCTAAGTACAATAGAGGATCTTGTTATTTAAGGGAATATACTATGAATCACTTGGTAAAGTAGAGAATTCTTTTGGAAAGTGAAAAGTCACCAATTTACTTTATCTTTCACAGACTATGTTGGTTTTCTTAAGACCAGAAAAATATTCAACTGAGTTTCTGTATAAGTGGAAAGTGGATTTTTTCACCATGAACATTCATGAACCAGCAGAATTAGACATCAATCATTGATCAACAGAAAAGATGATTTCCCTCTGATAGTGTCATCTCTTTACCACCTAAGGAGCTCAAGGAAGGCAAAAGAATCCCATTGCCACTGTTTCCAAAGACCTCTCTGATGTCTTTACAGCAAGCACTTCTGCCTTCAAGCAGCCAGGAGACTGATTTTAAGAAGAAGATGAAGCCAAACGAGAGGTGATTGCTCATGGGTGTGTTGACCATGGGATCATTGCCTTCTAGTTCATACCTTTTCTCTGGCTAGCCACATACTAAACCAACTAATGCCTATGGTCAGTGTGTGTACTTTGAGTCTCCATTTTTGGTTCAACATATGTCAACTTTATAAAATAAACTGTGAGAAAAAAATTATGAGATTCAAGTCTGTTCCAGGAAAATATGCCATTTACCCTAGAGGTTGAAATATAATCAATTATTCAAAACTTGCATGCTATATATGCAAGACACTGTGACTCTTTGGAGATTTTTTTTTTTAAATGAGGCCAGTGTGGGGGGCTTATGCCTATAGTTCCAACAATTTGGGAGGCTGATGGGGGAGGATCACTTGAGTCTGGATAACACAGTGAGACCTCATCATCACAAAGAAAATCAAAAAATTAGCTGGGCCTGGGGATGCACACCTATAGTCCCAGCTACTCAGGAGACTGAGATGGGAGGACTGCTTGAGCCCAAGAGGATAAGACTGCTGTGCAGTGAGCTATGATCATGATTATGCCATTGTGCTCCAGCCTGAGTGACAGAGTAAGACCCTGTCTCAAAAAAAAAAAAAAAAAAAAAAGTTAAAGCAAATTAGAAAGGTTCAAATAGCATGGTGAAAATTTAAAAGACAGAGATAAACTTCAACTAGTGAGGTGTGGAAAGAAAGCAGGTGGCTTCATGGAAACGGCAACATTTAAAAAATGGGTAGTATTTGGACATGTGAACGTGAAGGAATATAAACATGAATGTAAATTATACCCCAAGAGTTTTATAGAGTACTTTTATATGTATAATTTCATTAGATCCTTACCTCACTCCTGTGAAAAAGTTTGGGCAATGTGGCCAAGACTGGCTAGATTCCTCTAAGTCCACTATTTTTCTTCCTTGTCCTGGGTTGTAGCCATGTTAATCTGGTCAATGGGATACGGACAGTAGTGAAAGATACCACTTTCAAGCCTTGTCAGCAAATGCTATGTGATCCACCACTCTTCCTCATTACTACCAGCCAACCTAATGCAAAGAATCCAGCACCAGAGAACTACAAGTAGACCTTGTAATATTGCTTCACCACAAATGAATGTACCCGGGAACCCTAAGGCACTGCTAACAGTAGACTTCCTCCCTTACCACACACACAGCCCTGCTCCCCGTGACAACTTTAGGAAATAAATCTCTATTGTTTTAAGGAAACAGGATTTGGGAGGAGTTGACTATAGTACCCGCAGTAAGTACCCTGATTGATAGATGAATTTCACTTTATACATGAGAAAAAGGAGGCTCACAGAGGAAAGAGCATGCACAACAACACGGAAGAAGGAAAGTGGCCGGCGCTGTGGCTCACGCCTGTAATCCCAGCACTTTTGCTGAGGCAGACAGATCGCCTGAGCCCCAGGAGCTTGAGACCAGCCTGGGCAACATAGCGAAACCCCATCTTTACTAAAATTACAAAAACTAGCATGGTGTGGTGGTGTGCACCTGTAGTTTCAGCTACTTGGGAGTCTGAGGTGGGAGGATCCCTTGAGCCTGGGAGGTGGAGGCTGCAGTGAGCCAAGATTGCACCATTGCACTGCAGCCTTGGCGACACAATGAGACTGTCTCAAAGAAAAGAAAGAAAGAGAGAAAGAGTGAGAAAGCGAGAAAGAAAGAAAAGAGAGGGAAGAAACAAAAAAGAGAGAAAGAGAAAGAAGAAAAAGAGAGAGAAAGGGAGTAAGCGAGAGGGAAGAAAGAGGGAGGGGAAGAAAGAGAGAGAAAGAAAGAGAAAGAAAATGGGAAAGCATGGTACTAAAGCAGACAGTACAAGTTCAGAGCCTTCATACTCAGACCCCACCCAGTTTTCCAGCCTCCTCCCTGTGCCTCCCCTGGGCTGCCTCCCATACCATGTGCCATGACCCATCATGCCATGTCCATGCTGTGACACTTCTGCTCACACAGTTCTCTCCTTCTGGAATTCCTGTTGCTTCGTTCTGTATTTTTCAAATATCCACTAATTTTTCATAGTCCAGTGTAAAAGTCACCTCCTTAGTTGCACCTCAACAGCACCCTTTTTATTGTGATGATTGTGACGTGATGTGGCAGAAATAGGAAAGGGCTGGGCTCCAGAAGGGAAAGGGGGAGACTTGGGCTTCACCTTTTACTAGCATGACCTTGAGCAAATGGCCTCAACTTTCTGAGTCTTCTTCCTCTTCTATAAAAGGATTTAAGCATTATTATTTCACAGGACCATTGTGAAGACAAAGTGAGATGAAGAATGAAAAACTAACCCTGGTACAGAAAAGGGGAAATAAATATTCGTTCCACCTATTCTACGGCCCTTCATTGTTCTACTCACTCTTAACTGTGAACTCCAGAAGAGCAAGAGCCACACTGCATTCATCTTGATAGTCTGCACCTAATACTTAGTAGGTATTTTACTTAAAATTAGGTAAAGCTGCATTTGGCCAAAACCAAACTAAAGAGACCTTAAATCCACAAAGTTTTTATCTCTCCCATAAAAATCTAGGGACTACTAAGAATCCAGGGCTGCTCAGACAGTTCCGGAGATGAGTCAGGATCCCACACTCCTTCCAGCTTTAGCGCCTGCCGCCCTAAGGATGTGGCCCTCATTAGCGTTGTTTAAGACAGCAGATGGGGCTCTAGGCAACATACTTGGATTCCAGGTAGTACAAAGAAGGAGAAGGACAGGGCTCTTCCCTCAAAGACACTTCACAAAGTTGTGCAGCCACTTCTGCATACATACCTTCGGCCAAAACTCGGTTGTATGGTCCCCTCCGGCTGCATGGGAGGCTGGAAAGTGTAGTCTTCAGTCTGTGCCTCCATATATCCAATTAATATTCAAAGTCCTGTTACTGAGGAAGAAGACAGAATTTGAAGCTGAGGGACAGTGAGTGGTATCTGTGCTATTACACACATGACTATGCTTGGGGAAGTTGGTTCTGGCAGGGGTATGGAGAAGGAATCAAGAGGCAAAACTGAAAGCCCGGAGGAGCGTTGGGACACTCCAGTAACACTGAAAAGAGCTCCTCTCGCTGAGTGAGTACTGCATGCCACACCCCGTGGGGTGCACCTTACCCACACCAGCTCATTTGTCACTTCAGCCTCTCAAAGCACACTGGAGTTCAGAGTTCAGACTTTAGCAGAATGTTTATTCTAACTTGGGATTGTTAGGTGACTTAAAATGGCCATCATTACATCTCATGATTTTGTGGATTGGAAATATGGGCTGGGCTCAGCTGGGTGAGTCTTCTTTCCACACAGTGATGATGTTCATCTATTGTGGGTTCACCTGGAGGTTTTCAGGCGGCCTCACTCATGTGTCTGGCACCTTGGCAGGGCTGGCTAGGAGCCTGGGCTCAGCTGGGACTGTCGACCAGATTGCCTGCCCATGGCCTTGCCAATGTGGTGGGCACAAACGCTGGACTTCTTATATGACAGCTCAAAGCTCCCAGAGAGAGCATCGTGAGAGACAGGAAGTTAGAGACCTCAGGTTGTTTGTTTCTTGGAGGTCTGGGCCTCAAAACTGGCAGAGCAGCACTTCTGCCATATTCTATTGGTCAAAGCAGTTCCAAAGCCTGCCCAGATTCAAGGATAGGGGCAAAGATCCTGCTTCTCAATGGAAGGTAGGTACAAGTATTTGCAGGCATCTCAAATTCTCCACAGGTGTCTTGCGCTTAATCAGTATCCAGTAAATATTTGTTGAATGATTCATGAGTTTGGTTCAGTTCTAGATACTGAAAAATAAACGAGAAAGACATTGAGTGTCTAAGAGTTTCTAGAACTGAACTCCTTTCTTCTGAAAAGGAGTTCAAAATGAATACACAGATTTAGGACACAGGATCTGACGTACATTAGCAAAAATAAAAGTGGAGTTTACTTCAAAACATGAAGGAAGAAAGTTAACCACTCTTCTTCCCCATTTCCTGTACTGTGTCAACCGTTTGAATTGGTTGATTGCTTTTTGGTATTAACTGGGAATTTCTCCAAGATCCAAGCTGATTACTCTCTTCTGTCCTAGAGACAGGAAAACAAAGCCAGATAAGAGTGAGTTATGGCCTAAATATAAGCTTCCTCAGCAAGTTTTCAGTGAAGGAGGTAAAAAGGCAGCAGCTAGAAAATGCCCCAGGGAGAGTCTCATTTTTTGAAAGAAAAGCAGTACTTGACAGGTGTCTTTTCCAAGGCATCTAGCAACTCCCTTTTCAAATGAGGCAACCCTGAAGTCTTGATGAGACATTCTCTCCTGCTGGTGACATTTTTATTGACAGCATGGCTCTAACAAGTTTGGAAAGTCATCTCATTGTCATTCAGGATGAGTGGGGCCCCAAAGAAAGGAATGGATTTCGAGCTGGTCTTGAAGTTTTCTATCAGATGCTGGCTCCAGCAGATACTGCTATGAACCCTCGAGCTTCCTGGGCAACCCACAGAAAGCCAAATAATTGCAGTGACAACTCCCATTCATCAAAAGGAGACTGGAGTAAGTTCTGCTTGCCCTGATAATGACTTGAAAATGATAAGTTAGTGCGAAAAAACACTTAGGAAGACTTTTCCTTTTCACCTCATCTAATTGGCCACTTCGTTTGTGAGGGAGCCTTGGCTTTCTTTTAAACTAGTTTTTCACTTCAGCTACTACAAGACTCTGCCTAGACTAGATAATCTTAAATCTTTTCTGGGTGAGACTAGACTGCACTAGTGTTAAGACAAGTTCTTTGAACATGAATTTCACACCCCGTCCATGCCATGCCTTGCAAGACCTTTACCGACCATGAAGGTAAATGCTAAACAAATCCAATCTTGTAAGAGAAATAAATGTGGGCTGAAAGGAACTTAGCCTGTGCATCTAATAAAAATCAATAACCTTTCCAGAAATATAATATATTGAATAATATGCCTGCTGTTTTCACCTGAATCTGTAAGGGAAATTTCTGTGGTACCTCTACTAAAGGAAAAATCAAGATCTAATGGTTTTTGCTTACTGAGTAAGAAAAGCATGAAAAGTTTCTGCTTATGTTTACAGAGAAGAAGAGGCATTACAGGTCTATGTGGGAAAGACCGGTGCAAATTTAGCAAGCCTGATAATAGCTGGGCCAACCTGACTTTTACCATAATGGCAGTGCTGCTTAAGCACGTGGTAGGCCTTGATTGGCTGGCCTGGGAATAACCTTTTTTGACTGTGTAAACAGGGCAAACAAGTGACTTCACTGGCCCCGAGTGAGTGATCAGAAGCAGTTACACAGCCCATACTTATATTTATGCAACTCCTTTGCAAAACCTCTCCAACTTTGCCTTTTCTCTCTCACAGAGAGGTAACTTGACCTAAGTTCTGTCTTTGTGGTAAGGGCAAGACTTTAAGGGACTATCACCTGAACCAGTTGCACACTGCTCAAATCCTTGAGAGTTAGTTAACTCAGACCACGCATTCTTTACCATCCAGGCAAGTAGACCCCCTAACACATTCCATCTCAAGAAAAAGAGAGCATTGCTCAATCAACGTGGCTCTCACAGATGCAGCTCCATATTGCCCTTGGATTTGTGGACTTGGTTGTCCTGATCTCAACTGTGTCCAGGTTTACAAGAGATTTTTCCACAGCACATCAAAACCTGCCAAACCAGACTACGTTGTGTGGCATGGTGGGATGGCTAAATGTGGGGATTTGGCACTGAATTGCATGGGTTGGAGCCAGGCTCTGCTACTCCCTTGCTATTGTAATTTGGAGGAAGTTACTATCCTTTGTCTCTTACTTCTGCATCTGTAAAATGAGGAGCAAAATGGTCCTGGGGATCATAGAAAATGGCATATAAATGGGTTTCTGAAGTATCTGCATATGGTAAGGGCTCAAGAAATATTAGCTACCATTATGATTTCAGTTGCCAGCTCATGATCTTCACTTTGGCTGCCAAAATGGGTGGGAATGGGAGTTCCTAATTGCAAGATGCTCTTTCACAGTCTAATTTCACTCAGTGACTAAATTCGGGCCCTGGTATCAAAACAAAAATGTTTTCGTGGATGACAAACATGAAATATTTTTTATTAACCACATTTTTTACCCATTGAAGTAGAAAATAATTCCTTGAAAAAACAATTTAATTTTTGTAAAAGCACATTAAAATCTAGTCATAATAATAACCGATGTGCTCCTCCCGTCCCTACACTTCATAAGCAAAAATTTTAAAAAAGTGATGGGGTGTTCTTCCGAGGTCATGTCCAGCACACCAGGCTGACACATGTGTTCCACCAGATCTTTGCCTACAACATGCAGTGAGGTACAGTTTAACAATCCCACTGGCCGGCAGGCTAAACAGGTCTTAATTCATCAGCATTCTTTGATTGGCGCTTGGATTGAATATAGATTCAAACTGATTACCCAGGCTAGTTCAGCTCTCCTCCAACTTTCTGTTCTCACCTACATCTGTCAGAGAAAATGGTCTGTATTTATGTCGTGGAGAATTTCTTAAGATATAAGCATGTCAAAACTTTGGGTATGTCAGGATCTTTCAAAATCTCTGGGTATTACACTTCCCGGGGAACAGCTGAAAGCTATGCACATTCACAACCTGACTGCTTTTAACCCTTCACACTGAGAAGGTGATGTCTGGTTATAAAGTGGGAGAGATTGCTCATACCATATGAGAAATATTTATCATGCCCAGCAGCCGCTGCTAGCCTTTGAGCTGCTCAGGGAAAAGTGTGAAAGAGGGGAGCCAGGGGAACCAAAATTCAGCTGCCAACCTCTGTAGCAGAAAAGATTTATCCCTTGGAAAATGTGGGCTATCACTGTAGAGCGCCACCTCTTAATGGCTTTCAACTCTGCAGAAATTGTTGTCAGGGAGACTGAAGCAAGTGCTTGTCATGCAGAGGCCATCTTGTCAGTTTGCTCAGCCAGAGAGAGAACTCGCTACAAGTTACTGGTTTCCACATCCCATCTATCCAGGCTCCATTGTAATCGATATGCAATCGAACATACAAAAGATCTGATCTTGCCCAATAATGATAGATCTGCAAAGTGGGCCAGAGGAGCCTCACAATCAACTCTCGAAGTAAATGCAGGCGTCTCTCCCTGGAAGTAGGTTTGTTGGCACAAAATGCTGTGAATTGTTCCATAGTCTTACGCTTCCTTTCTCTGAATCCCTATAGCACTCATTATCCATACCACTCAATTTAGCACTTGATTATATACTGTCTCGTATTGTTCTCTAATTGTTTCTCCACCCAGATAAGAAGTGGAGTTTCTTGAAGACATCATTTTTTTCTCCCTAACGTGATTTCTATAATTGTCTGGAGCTGCTTCCCTTAAACCTCTGTCTAGTAATTTTTCTTCCATCATGCTGTGGTCTTCACATACACTTAGATGGGGGGAAATAAAAACATCAGCTACCACCCCCAGAAAAACACAACTAATGGAAAAATGAAGAGTACCTGCACACATAATGCACACCTAATAATGTGTCATGTGGAAAAATATTCCTACAGGTAAGAAATTCAGGGAACATTTGTTCCAACAACCACCAAACATCTTAGCCTCGTACGAACACACACTTAGAAAAGTCTGTTCACGGCCAGGTGCGGTGGTGCACGCCTGTAATCCCAGCACTTTTGGAGGCCGAGGCAGGCAGATCACGAGGTCAAAGATTGAGACCATCCTGGCCAACACGGTGAAACCTCAACTCTACTAAAAATACAGAAAATTAGCTGAGCATGGTGGCATGTGCCTGTAGTCCCAGCTACTCAGGAGGCTAAGGCAGGAGAATCACTTGAACCCAGGAGGCGGAGGTTGTGGTGAGCCAAGATTGGGCCGCTGCACTCCAGCCTGGCAACAGAGCGAGACTCCATCTCAAAAAAAAAAAGTAAAGCCTCTTCACTCTTCTATGTCTCCCTATCCTTTTCAACAGGGGAAAAAAGTTTTTAAAACAATGACCATGCAACATCCTGAGACAGGGCTCCAACTTATGTCTGGATCCTCTGGATTAGAGTTAGCACCATATACTCCACATCCATTGCTCAGGGAATTGGTTGCTTGAATGCCATCTGCAGAAGCAACATAGCACTTCTGTTTCTGGAAGGAATATAATACAGCACCCCTCATCATGGCACAAAAAAAAAAAAAAAAAAAAAAAAAAAAAAAAAACATTTTCAAGTGCTTTTGGAAAACCAGATGATTTTTGTTACCCAGACATTTTGTGAAGGGCAGAATCAGCCTCTTCATGAATTCCTTTTTAAGTCTGCAGGGTGGGTCCATCCTTCAGCCACCCCTGGATGCCATCTACGCAGCCCTGACAAGCTCTCCATATGCCCTGAAGGAGCAGGCAGCGGGTGCTGTGCTGGAGACTCTCCTGTGTCTCTAGAGATCATTTCGGCTTCTCACCACATTTCCATGAAGTTCAATGCACTCCTTTTAAAAGGGGGGAAACGGTTTCTTCACCAAATTCCTTGCAGTTCTGTCTTCACAAAGGATCTGTAGACAGGCAGGCAGGCACCTCAAGAAGAATGCCCATATCCCTGTCTTTTGGCAGAACCACACTTAAGCAGAGCAGAAGAGTGAGGCTTTATACTATTTTCAAAACTCTTCAAAGAAGAGAATTCCATAACCTCCTCCCAGTTCATGGTTTACCAACTGGCTGTGCACATTAGAAAATGACTCTCCGTACTGCATGATTTGCGTTTCAACAACGTGTGCTCAGGGTGCTCCGCCTGCTGCCCTCTCCCCTGCCAGGCAGGACCAGGTAAAGTGCAAAAAGAAAAGGCAAGGCTGCTTGTTAAAAAACACAAGTGGGAAAACCTTCAAGGTGGCAACAGCAGAGCATCAAGCCTAGGATGGCCGGGTCCCAGGACGGCCCTTGTGACTGGCCTCGGGGGAGACCACGGATGAGTGGGGCTCTGGTCCTTGCAAGCCCCTTTGAGCCCATCTCTTGTCATATCACCTTTTTCACTTCTTCACAGCACGGTCTTGTTTTTGTTGTCATTTATTCATAGCACTTGCCAGAAGACTCTTATCTATGCCTATCCTTTAATACATAGAATCTTCTTGCTTCAGTTCAAATCTTGCTGGTTAAGAGAAGCAGACACCCCTGCATCTACTTTAAGAGGAGCTGACTATGGGATCTGGGCTGGACCAAGACAATGCCTGGAACAGAAGCTCATGTGTGCTCGTTTTTTCTCTCTCTCTCTTCCTCCACTTTTCCTTTGGCTGAAGCTCTATTCTATTAACACAAGCCTTTCAGATTACCCCGTTGCTTTCTCCTCATAACTTTGATTTTCACACGGCCTCCTGGGTCCTGACTCTGCCCCATGACCTTTCAGCTGAAGACCGCATTGGTAGCACCTCTACTCAATATTCTTTAGTCCAAATTCCCAAGAGTGGCCCCAAGTGACCCAGCCATTTTCCTACACCACGTCACAGGTAGCTGACCAGGCCTATGGATTGGCTACATTTGGATCAGATGTCATTCTTGTTCCAGCTAACTTCTTTTTGGAGTGGGGCTCAGGTCATGTGATACATAATTTGACTGTCCAGGGCATGTGACCAGAGTAACCCCATTGAATAAATGAGTTTATGGATGGGAAGGCCTCTTACACGATCTCTTTACAGTGTTCAGTTCCTCAATTCCCCCAGTGGGGTGGGCATTATTATCCTCATTCTGCAAGTATGGCACTTGAGGACCAGAGACTTTAAACAATTTGCCCGAGTTCCCAGAGATGACAAGTGTTGGAGGCAGAAGTCGGGCACAGCTGAAACTGCAAAACCCCTACCTTGAAGCTGTATCCAAAACAGAGGGTAACAAAGCAGAGGGGACCCAGAATGCTTCTCACGTGCTCAAGACTCAGAACCAGACCTGCGTCTTCATACACGAACCCCAGAGAGCTGACCTGTCGGTGAGTGTATCAGTTTGCTAAGACACCCATAACAAAGCCCCAAAGCCTGGCTGTTTAAACAACAGAAGTTTATCATCTCACGGTTCTAGAGGCTGGAAATCCACAACAAAGGTGTCAGCAGGGTTGTTCTGAGAGCTGTGAGGGAGGGTCTGTGCCAGGCCTCTCTGCTCGACTCGTAGTTGGCCATTTTCACATTCACAGGGTGTTCATTCTCCCTCTATGTATATATGTCCATGATCTATGTCCACATTTCTCATTTCTCTTTTTTTCTTTCTTTCTTTTTTGACACAGAGTCTCACTCTGTTGCCCAGGCTAGAATGCAGTGGTGTGATCTCAGCTGACTGTAACCTCCACATCCTGGACTCAATCCAACCTCCCACCTCAGGCTCCTGAATGGCTGCGACCATAGGCACACATCACCACACCTGACTAATTTTTGCATTTTTCTGTAGAAACGGGGTTTCACCATGTTGCCCAGGTCTCGTTTCAAACTCCTGGGCTCAAGTGATCTGCCCAGCTCTGCCTCCCAAGGAGCTGGGATTACAGGTGTGAGCTACCACACCTGGCCCAATTGTCTCCTTTTTATAAAGACTCTATCATATTGGCTTAAGATCCACCCTAATAATCTCATCTTAACTTGATTGCCTCTATAAATGTCCTATTTACAGAGGTCACATTCTAGGTACTGGGGATTAGGGCTTCAATGTATGAATCTGGTGAGACACCGTTCAGCCCATACCAGTGTGGGAATAAAAACACTCCTCATATTCCTGCTCAGTGGTACCACTTCTCATTCTTGGAATCAGGGCCAGGGAGGCAAGAGGCAGCGAAGGCACAGACACCTGCCCAGCAGCCTTCGGCACAGCAGACTGCACAGGGCTGCTCTTGCCTTCCCCCATGGGGCCCCCCTGCCAGCCTCATGCATTTGACAATCTCTGCCCCACCTAAGCTTCCTGTCTCTCCACCCACGCCTGCTCGTCCGCCTCCACAGAAAGGCCTGGCAGAGCCAACGTCCAGCCTGTCGATGTAGCTGCAGAGGCGCCACATGCTTAGTTGTGCCATGGGACAGGCAGGACTCCCTTTTAACACACACTGCCTTCCCTCTTCAGTGGATAAGCAGACTTAAAGTTAAACTGGGATTCAGGAGACAGCAACCCATAAGGTATGAATTGAGGATGTGCAGAGGCTTGAACTGAGTCTAGAATATATCAACCAGGGCACCCGCACCCCCCGCCCCACATCAGTAGTGCACAGACAGGGATGCTGAGGGGAGAAGAGTCATTAAGCCTTTGACATAAGTTAGCTAGTGTTATGTTTTGAAGGTGTGTCCCCTCCAAAATTCATGTTGAAACTTAATCCCCGTGTGGAGCTATGAAGAAGTGGACCTTTGGGAAGTAACGCATGGAGCCCTCATGGATGAATTAATGTCCTTATCAAAGAAGCTCCAGAGAGAGTTTGCCTCTCCTGCTCTTCCATTCTTCTGCCAGGTGAGGACACAGCATTTGTCTGCTCTGAAAAATGCAGCAACAAGGCGCCGTCATGGAAAAGACACTGGCCCTCACCAGACACTGGGCCTGCCAGACCGAATTTTGGACTTCCCAACCTCTGGATCTGTGAGAAATTCATTTCTGTTCTGTATAAATTGCCCAGCTTAAGGTATTTTATTACAGTAACACAAACAGACAAAGATCACTAGTGTCACCCCTGATGATTGACACAGGGTTTTAGACCTAAGGCTTGGTTCAAATTCCAATTCTGCCACTGGTTATATGGCCTTGGACACATTTTTTAACCTCTCTGTCTTGTCATCTATCAAATAGGCATGATTGTAGCTACCATGCAGAATTATGATAAGGATTACATGAGGTTATATGGATAAAACATTAGCATTATATCAGGCAGTTAGTAAACATTCAAAAGTGATAAACACTATTGTTATCATCACCACAGATTTTGCCTAGAACCTATCTCCATAACAATGTTATTTTCTGCCACTTCCCAAGTTAACTTGCTTCAGATTTGTAGAGAATATCAATTAAATATGAATAAGAAATCTAATAGATGAATTTGTAAGTCAATAGACAATCTATTAAACAAAGATAATAATTCATATCTGGGAAACAATATGAATTATTGTTTACTGAGTAATCTGCCATCTACCGGGCATATTTTAAGACATTAGTAAAACACACTTATTGTTTACGGCTGAATAATATTTCATTGTGTGTGTGTGTGTGTGTGTGTGTGTGTGTGTGTGTGTGTGTGTATACACTGCATTTTCTTCCCTCTTCTTTATCCATTCAGCCATTGATAGACATTCAGGTTGTTTGCACAAACACTTTAGTTCACAAAATGCTTTCTCATGTATTATCACATTTGACCTTCAAAAAAACTGGTTATTGTCTCCATTTTACAAATGATAATACAGAGTCAAAAAGATTAAGTGACTCACCTAAAACTAAAGCCAAGAGTGTGTGTGTGTGTGTATATATATATATATATATATAATCTTAATCTTAATGCTGGCACTACACATACACTTCCTATACAATATATACATATGTATATAAATATACATATATACTACACCTAGGTATTTATAAAGTACATATACATACAAATGAATAAATATATATGCATATATATTTATATATTTACTTTTATATAAACATTTATAATTTACATATTTATAAATACAAATGTGCAAACATAGCACATATTATCTATATAGATACTTATTCATATATTTATAAATATGCATATATATATTAATATAATACTACATGTTTTACATATATAATCTTAATGCTGGCACTGCAATTTCTTCCATAGCAGTAACCAGGAAAATGGTCTTGAGAAGTCTGCTGGGTGAGGGCAGGATGGAAGGAAGCAAGGAAAAAAAGAGAAAATAAACCATTCTGCATTAAAAAACCGATAGCCATTTGCAGAAGAGAGATAATAGCTGGGCAATATGGGCAACCACATAAAGGTTCTTCAGAAATAGGAACCTCGGCCAGGCACGGTGGCTCACGCCTGTAATCCTAGCACTTTGGAGGCCAAGGCAGGCGGATCATGAGCTCAGAAGTTCAAAACCAGACTGACCAACATGGTGAAACCCCATCTCTACAAAAAAATACAAAAATTAGCAGGGCATGGTGGCCAGTACTTGTAATCCCAGCTACTTGGGGGGCTGAGGTAGGAGAATTGCTTGAACCAGGACGAGGGAGGCGGAGGTTGCAGTGAGCAGAGATCATGCCACTGCACTCCAGTCTGGGCTACAGAGCGAGACTCCATCTCAAAAAAAAAAAAAAGAAAGAAAGAAACAGGAATCTCTTTTAAAAATTAAAAAATTTAAATATTTTTGCATTTCTTTGATGCAAACCTTCTCCAATTTCCTAAAACCTGTTTTTGTTTGTTTGTTTGAGACTGGATCTCGCTCTGTCGCCCAGGCTGGAGTGCAGTGGCGTAACCTTGGCCCCCCTGCAACCTCCCCTTCCAGGGCTCAAGTGATTCTCCTGCCTCAGCCTCCTGAGTAGCTGGGACCATAGGCGCACATCACCATGCCCGGCTAATATTTTTTGGTATTTTTTGTAGAGACAGGGTTTCGCCATGTTACCCAGGCTGGTCTCGAAGTCCTGGTCTCAAGCCATCAGCCCGCCTCAGCCTCCCAAAGTGCTGGGATTGCAGGTGTGAGCCACCATACCTGGCCCCTAAAACCTTTTGAAACATCTGCTTCATACCTACAAATTCTCGCAAGAGTCGGTTTTAGCAGAAATCCGTGGAAAAGGGCTGAAGCATCACTTCAGAGCCACTGTAAGACCTGATGAGGCACTTGCCTAGGGAGCCCCAGAAGTGGATAGCTCAGCAGATTCAGGAGCTCAGGCCAGAGCTACAAGCAAAGCAAACAATGCCCCAGGATGCCCAGAGAGGTGGTCAGGGCATTCCCGTGTTTCCTGCACAGGGGAATGCTATTCAACACAATTTCATTTGAATTGCAGTAAACAGCGAATGTCCACTGGCATCTAGATTATAAAATAATTTGGTACTTTGAAGAAAGATTGGGTATAAATGGTCTTTTGATTGTTATTTGGGGATGGTTTTCAGTTTGGAGTTTTACGGTCCGGAGACGGGAATAAGAAGCAATCATTTGAACAGAGTAACTTCAGGTTACACTTCCAAAGAACCATCATAGCCCCAGAGTTTCACTGCAAGGATAAGATTAGACAAATGGCTGTCATGACCAAGATAATTCTGGGCACTACTAAGTGGATAACTGCCCAGGAAATGACGAAGTGGCCAAATAGATCCCTTTGCTCAAAGAAAATCTTCCACATCCCACACAGGGAACTGCTCTGAAGAGATGATTCTGGAAATATGAAGCCCCCCTAACCAAAAGTTGGGTAGCACTCTAAAACCCATATTTGGGGCTAGGGGTCAAACCAAAAAGAAAGTTCATTTGTTTATGCTGTGTTGATTTTTTGTTACAACAAACAAGACAAATGCTCAAAATTACTGCCTTGATTAATCTGTGGTAGAAAAACATCAGAATGTAGGTCAGGGGGTGGTATTGGTGGGGACCGACTAAGAAGGCATCTGAGGAAACTTTCTGGGGTGATGGTACTATTCTGTATCTTGATAGGGGTTTGGACTACATTTGCAAAAATGCAGCAATATGTACTTCAGATTTGTATATTTCATAGATGTAAATGTTATATCCAACAGGGAAAAGTTAAAAGCAAATATTGAACCCTCGCTGATAATATGCATGCAGAAGTGTTTGCAGGGGAGTGTACAGAGGTCTGCTAGGTACTTTCGAATGCATCAAAAACAAAACAGGGTGGCTTGACAGAAGGAGGGATGGATAGACAGATAGCTAGGTGACAAAGTGTAGTAAACTGTTAGCAGCAGAATCTAGGTGGTTGAGCATACAGCTTTCAACTTTGCTGTATGCTTCAAATTTTTCTTAATAAAATGTTGGAAAAGGATTCTCATCTTTAGAAATACATATTGAAATACTTATGGGTAAAATTACACAATATCTGGGATTTGCTTCAAAATAATGTAGGAGGAACAAGTGTGGGGGAGAATAGAGGAAATGAGATTGTCCATGAGTTTATAATTGAACATGGTAACAGGGTACATGGGGACTCATTTTCCTCTCTCTACTTTTGTGTATATGTTTGAAAGTTCTGTAACAAAAAGTTTTTAGAAATGAAAAAAAAAAACAACACTTAGTTAGATATGCCTTTTAAAGCTTCCTGTTGCCGGGCGCGGTGGCTCACACCTGTAATCCCAGCACTTTGGGAGGCTGAGGAGGGCAGATCACGAAGTCAGGAGTTTGAGACCAACCTGGCCAACATGGTGAAACCTCATCTCTACTAATAATACAAAAAATAGCTGGATGTGGTGGGGTGTGCCTGTAGTCCCAGCTACTCAGGAAGCTGAGGCAGGAGAATTGTTGGAACCCAGGAGGCGGAGGTTACAGTGAGCTGAAATTGTGCCACTGCACTCCAGCCTGGGTGACAGAGTGAGAATCCATCTCAAAAAAAAAAAAAAGCTTCCTCATAATTTATATTTTGCAAATGTGATTAAATATTTTGTCAAAAGGTTTTTTAAAAAAACAATGAACAAACCAGACCAAACAGCTGACACCTAGAATGCCAGCATTTTAGGAGGCCAAGGCAGGAGGATCATTTGAGCCCAGGAATTTGAGGCTGCAGTGAACTAAGATCATGCTACTGCACTCCAGCCTGGGCAACAGAGTGAGATCCCATCTCTAAAAGAAAAGAAGCAATAAACAATACATTTTCCCTGTAGTAATGGGCTCTCATTTAAAAGATCAATGTAGCAATTATGCTCTCATCACATTTATTTGACTCAAACTATGTTTAAATGGGGAAGGCTCAGTTTCTATTCGCAAAAGGTTTCTCACTATGAAGCATCAGTTAGGAAATTCAGGTTATTAAATTGTATCTGACTCTGTCCTGACATGGGCCCTCCATAACAAGAGAATAAGAAGCCTACAACTCTAGGTGTGGCTGCTGTGCCTGGTTTATGGAGCACATCCTTCGCACCACCCACCTTCATTAATGCAACCAAAGGCCAAGGAGTTCAGGGACTGGCCCTGCACAAGAACTCTGGGTTTCTGTCTTTGGAGTCACTATTCTTAATTGTTTCTATACTACCTTTCTAGCAAAATGCTAGAACTCTCAAGCCAAAAAGAAAAAAAAAAATCACTTTTGAAATTCATAAAAACAGACTCTCCTATATGTTTCCTATGAAATAAAGCTTAATTCAAAGAAACGCCCCCCACATTCTGATGTTTAGCCAAACCACCTCTGGCTTTACAATGGGGCCAGAGATATGACGAGACCCGGCTCCGTTCCAGGATCTCCTGTCCTTCCTGCTTACCATCAAAAAGAAAAGCTCTCTGGCCCTAGCTCCTTCCTCTCCGTGCTCTCTCCCTATGACCCCTTAGGAACCTGGATATAACTCAAACAATCAAGATTCTGGAAAACTGGAGTGTTGTTTCTGAACAATTTTAAACCTAGAAAGAAATAAATGAGTGCCTGGATATCTGGTTTAAGTTTTGGATGGAAGCCCAAAATGCCTTTCCTTTTCACCTGAACTGGTTTGCTCATGCCTGTGCAAGGAAACCACCCATCCCTTGGTAGAAATAGTCTTGGCTATTGTTCTGTGGGCTTTAAGCTTTCTGGTATTTAATATTATTAAAGATCACTCCTCTGAGGGCAAAAGATGTCCCTGGGCGACTTGACGGTTCAGTGGGCACTGGGTGGGCATGCGGTGAGCTGAGTGTCTCTCCCTAAAGCCTCACCCTGGTAGGAGGAGCCAGAGGGTGTACAAAAAAGCCAGAGGGCTGTGGGAATCATCAGTATCAAAATGGAGTCACTAATGTCCAGCCCTGACAAAATGGAGCCAAGAGGCCATGAAGGAATGTCCCCATGCACGTATGCCTATGACAGTAACAATACAAGGACTTCCTCTTAATTGCAGTATTCCAGGTAAGCCGCCTGCACAGGATACTTACCTGCCACAGCTGTTGCCAACGCCTGCAGTAAGCCCTGTTAACCCATGGGTTTTGTTTTTTAAAAAAACAACCAACAGTGAATGTGGACTTCCCTTTGTCTTTAAGCTTCCCCTTGCCCCAACCTCTTTGGATGTGCCTATGGTTCGCCATGGTGTATATCCCATATTGCAATCCCCTCCTGTTCCCAATAGTCTCTTAGCTTCGGAGAGTCCCTCTCTCTGTCACTCATTTTAGGTTGACAAGGCAGTGTGGGAGCTGTCAGTTAACATAGGTTGGACCACAGTGGGGTGATGGAGCTAGCTTGCCCCACTGGTACTGCAGATGGCTCGGGGAAGGTTTCCAGAGCAGGCTGCCTTGGTTTAGGAACTGAGCTGCTCCGCGTTGCAGCTAGATGACCTTAAGTAAGTGACCTGGGCCTCAGCTTCTCCATTTCTAAAGTGGGGATAATCACAGCTTGGCTGGATCAAGCACCTTCCCCTGGCCAAGCCCTGTTCTGAGAGCCCTCTATTTCATCTTTATGACAACCATGTAAGTAGATGTATGACTCTCCCCACCTGAAGGAGCTAAGGGAGTTCCTGAAAGTCACACAGCTGTTAAGTGTTGGAGCCGAGCGCTCAGACGCCAGAGCCTGCTCGTTTAACCATCAGGCTTTCTCACCTGCCTTTTGAAACCTCTGCATAATCACAATCATCCTTGAGACCCTCTGGGTCTAAAAACGTATAAAGCAACCATGGAAGAAGCAGGCCTTGTTCACCTAAGATTGCAGCAAGTGTGAGCAGCTTACCTCTGACTAAGTTAGACAAGAACCAACCAAAAGAAAGAGGACCAAGCACCGGAGTGGATAAGGGCATGGCCAAATCCAGGTAGGACCCCTGCAGGGAGCCCACATGAAGTGCTTTCCACAGGGAGCCCGGTGATTTTCCGGTCAGGAAAAATGATGTGCTCTGGGAAGACACAGTAATCCAAAAGTACTCAGAAGCTAAGAAGTTGGGTTCAGTGCTGTGATATTGTGAAATACACATTTGGTCTTCATCTCCAGAGTGTCTTTTGTATTCTAATGAATGACTTATGGCTGGGAGCCCTAGACTGCTTCAGGATGAGGACTGGCTGCCAGATAAACCACTAATGTGTTTAGAGAGTTGGAACCGTCAGTCCCACCTTCCAGCTCCAGCCTACCACCAGGGAGGGGAGTGGGCTGAAGGTTGAGCTTCACCTGTCTCAGCAATGGTCAGCGATAATATCCATCATGGCTGTGCAATGAATCCTCCATAAAACCCCACAGGACTGGGTTCAGAGACCTTCCAGATAGCGGAACAGATGGAGGTTTCTGGAGGGTGGTGCGTCCTAGGAGAGCAGAGGAGCTCTGCACCCCGTCTCCCATACCTCGCCCTGAGCATCTCTTTATTTGGCTGTTCCTCTGTATTCTTTGTAACATCCTTTATAATAAAAGGGAAAATGGAAGAAAGTGTTTCCCTGAGTTCTGTGAGCCACTCTAGCAAACTAATTGAACCCAAGGAAGGGGTAGTGGGAGCTCCGATTTGTATAGGGGACACCCGGGGCCTTGCCATTGGTGCGTCTGAAGATTGCACCCGTCTGGTGTGAACCTGTGAGATCTGACACTGTCTGCAGGTAGATAGTGTCAGTTGGAATTGAATTAGAGGACGCGCAGCTGGTGTCTGCTGGAGAATTGCTCGGTGTGGAGGGGAAAGCCCACACAGCTGCTGTCAGAAGTGTTGTATTGAGTGACTGTGTAAGAGAGGAGAATAGGGGGAAAAAAAACACTTTGGTTTGGGGTTTTGTTTTTTTTTCTATTTCCCTTAGAAGCATCCAACCCAGAGAAGCCTGGACAGAACAAACAACACAGGCAAAACCCAGAGGGACTGCTGCAATGCCACCCGGGTGAAGGGTTTAGAGAAAGGAGGGTTAGAAGTCCGGGCCCATTTGCCACTCGGGCTATAATTCGGGACAGTGCTCCACTGCTATTTCTTGAGTCTGCTCCTATCCAAATATTTGTGATTTGTGTAACAAGTAACAAGTCCCTAGAGAGACTAACAGTAAAAAAGCCCTTAAAAGTGAAAGATCCGTGCACTTATTTTAGTGACGGCAACGAAGCAGAGCCAATGGGGGAAGACGCAGCCTGCTTTCAAGACAGCGCTGAGAGGGCGTGTTTGGAAATCAGAGACACTTGGGCCAACTCCCAAGCCTTATGGAATAAAAGGCAGAAATAGATGGGAAGCCTGTTGAGGCTGCTGAGAGGACCGAGGGGCATCCGGAGGGAGTGCAGTGTTCTCTGGCTCTGCGTGACCCCTCAGTGACACCCACAGGCCTGGAAATGTCTGCAGAGGCTTCACATCACAGACACTGTGAGCTGGCCACGTGTGCACTGAGCAACGGCCGGGGCGGTGCGGGGGAGTTGTGGGGGAGGCTCTAAATAGTCCTTACTTTCCCCCCTCCATCATCTGTGCGTCCACACGGTCAGCCTCTGATGAGTCTCTGTCCTTTCTCTGTCTCTGTTCCTCTGAGGGAGACATGAAGCAAAAGGAGAGGGGTTTCTGTAGCTCTTTAAGAGGAGGTGGAACTGCGGCCTGGTAGGAAATGAGGGGAGGGGCCGGGAGCTGACCGTGGCAAAGATCCCCTGAAGGGCGATGGGGAAGGCGAAGTGGGAGCTGCAGAGGATGGGTTCCCCCAGGCCACCCTGCCAGGAGAGGCGAGACCCGAGACCCTCCCCATCCAGCCCCCAGAGCCTACTCCAGCGAATTCTCCTGTCAGCACTTGGAGAGCTGGAGTTGATGAGCACACACCCACCACCCTCAGATCCTTCCTTAGGAGGGACTTCAGAGACCAAGTCCTTGATCAGGCCCATCTGCCTACTCCACATGGACACCCCATGGTAACTGTAGACTGAAGAAAAGGTGGTAGGGAGAAGACAGCCCCACTGTAGCCAGTGGAACATAACGGTTGAATCTCTTTGAGGGGCTAGGTAGAGCCCTCCAGCTATGCCTGCAGCAGTCAGCAGGAGACAGCGTCTGATGCTCATGACCTGCAGGGCAGAGTGACAAGACAGGCTTGTCTTTGCTAATATCGATCAGCTTGCATGGCTGGGCTGCAGGACCAATTATTAAAATATTCTGCTCCCACCAGATGAGGAGAATTCCAAACAAAAGGGAGAAGTGACATCAGAAAACTATCCTGCTTCACCTAAGCCGATATGGGGCTCAGAAAGCAATACCCAGAAGCACGGTGCTTTGCATACAGACTACTCTGAGCTAAAGAAGCGCCTCAGAACCAAGATCTTCCCAACTTCTCTGCCTCTCCTGAAATGCACGGAGAACCTGTCACTGAGCTTCCCTTGTCTGACTAAGGGGTGTTCCTCCTAAAGGAATGCAATGTCCTTGTGCCCAGTCCCCATGATCTCATAACACAGGGAAGATCAACTGTCAGGAAGAGTTGACAGCACGCCTGGAGCCCAGACAAACTTTGTCCCAGGTTGTTATCTGTTCTTTGGGCCCAGTCATCTTCCCTAAAAATCATTTGCTCTTCCTCTAAAAGTGACCATAGGCTCCCTTTCCATCTGCTCTATGAAGGGTACTTAAGCTTCTAAATCTCATGGGGCTCTAGGGTCCTCACTTTCCTGTGATGCCCCAGTGCATGTAATATATTCCTACACCTTCCCTGCTGTTGATCTGAGTGTTTTCAGTTTATTTCAGCAGACTCAATTATCAGACTTCCACAGGGAAAAGAGAAGGTTCTCTCACTCCTATACCATGCATCAAAGTCGACCTTTTGGGCTTCCCTTTATTTAGTAAAGATCAAAAACAATGTTTTACAAAGAATAGCACTTATACCAAAGTTATATTCCCATATCTGGAATGAGGTATAAAGATAAGGACCAAATGAGAAAATATAAAATGTTCTGCATCTGAAGTGATTGTTTTTGTGTAACGAACACTAGTCATTTAAAACTGATTTATAGATGACTGTACGTGATTTCACATTCCCAAAATACCTACATTGCAAGAGAAACATTTTAAAAACCACATTTTCCATTTCTCTCTGTTACAAAGGACTTGCTTGAGACCAATTTTCTTATAAAATATTGCTAGAATTGGAAGAAGTAGAAATCTCCGTGAGAGTTGGATAAGCCTTCCCAGAAACTGAGCAAAGATGGATCTATCAAAGCTAATATGCAAGCACTGAGACTCAGGCACAGGCAAAGCAAAACAACCAATCAGCAAACATCAGGTGTTCATCCTAGACAAAGCAGAAAGCACCACCAGGGCAGCGATGGCCTTCTTGGAAAAAGAAAAGTTCTGTCCTCTCTAACCAGAAAATGTTCTTAATAATAAATACATATTTCCACATGTTTCCATATGAATAATATGGTTCAAATACATTAATATGAAAAATGCTACATGTTCAATAGAATTTTTTTTTTTCTAGAGACAGGGTCTTGCTGTGTTGCCCAGGGTTGGTCTCAAGGTCCTCAGCTGAAGCGACCCTCCACTTGGCCTCCCAAAGTGCTCAGATTACAGGTGTGAACCATTGCACCCAGCCAGAAGGAATTTTTGAGGTTGACTGTATTTCTCCCACACCCATGAACAAAGCTCTATGACCATTACTCTGCCTGAGAAAGGAGGCGTATTATTTTCTGTATAAGGACATATGATCTTAGGCTAAGCTGAAAGCAAACTGAATTTTATTGTAACAGAAGGCAATTGGCAACTTAGTGTGAAATTCAAGGGTCTGAGTTTTGAAGTCAGAAAACCCCGCCTGCAGAACCGCATCTTCCTCCCTGGATGTAAGACACTAGACATATTTCTCTTCTTGCCTTAGCTGCCTAAGAATTTCATAGAATTGCTATGAGAAATCAAGGAGATACTTGGAACCAGCACTAGGGATTCTCCGTGAGATACTCAGATTAAGCACAGGCATTTATCTCATTTCCCTTCTAAAAGAAATAAAATAGACATAAACTCAAGTTGTACAAGAGACAAGAAGATAATGGACAAGAAGTGTCAACAGATTTGAGGGTGCTGGTAAGTGGATGGAGGAAAGGTAACTGACTCATCAGAGTTTATTCAGAGAGATATAATAATAAGAAACAAGCAAAGTTGCTCCAGCACCTAGGAGTGCATGGAGCAGGTGCAGAATGAAAACGGGGGCCGAGCTGAGTGAAAGGCTGAGGTGGGGTGCACTTCAAGATTCCCTCCTGATCCCAAGCAGCCACCAATTACCATTCTCCTATTTCTTGAAGCCATGAAAGCTAGAATCCCTAGAGAAATTAGGACAGAGAGGCATGAAGGAGGAGAGGGCCAGCTTTAGGACCAAAACTGGGGACCCAGTGAAAGGCTGCATTCTGAATGGCAGAGCCTAGGCTATTCCCGTGCCCTGCCCGAGAGGCTGACAGCCAGACTTCAGTGCTTCCTCCAAACCCAATCCCACCCCAACAAAAGACCAAAGGACTCATTTTTAAAGAAACTGAACTGCTTCAAAGAAACATCCCACATTTGGGGATCCTCCAACAAAAAAAAGAACGCCAGCTAGCCATTCAAATCCTACAGTAGGAGGGAAAAAAAGAAGCAGCTGTCAACCTGTGCACTCACGCAGAGCCTCCTATCAGCTTTCTAGTGCCTCGCCTTTAACTATAAGTAGAGAACCAAGGATCGCCAGAAACCTCCAGGAGTATGCAACTTCCAGCATGAACAACAGAGAACACAAGAAGTGGGAATAAAGGAATTAAGGGGCTAGAAACAAACCAGAAACCAAAAAAAATGTCATCTTCAGGAACATAGAAGATAAGGTGGCCATGAACCAAGAACAAGATATTTTTTCTCTTTCAAGAAAAAACCATTAGCAAATATAACACATGTTCTCTAGTTGTTAGCTACTGTTACTGTCATTTTTACTACCATGTGTTACCCCATATGGCTGCCCTACATGAAGACACCTTTTCTCAAGTCTACTGCAGAAAGACTCCTTCACTGTCTACCCTCCAACCCCCCAACTCCCTTGCTGTTTCTCAAGAAGCAAGCCAGCTTCCAGTCCTTTCCACCTGCTGTCCCTCTGCCTGGGCCACACTGCATCACTGGACCTCCAGCAAGAAGTCTTCCTTACCTCTTAGCAACAGCAGGGCCTCCCACTCCCTTCACCCTTCACCCCTTGCCTCCTCTTCTTTACGGCACTGTAGGAATTACAGGATTGCTTGGTGGCCTTGTGTCACTTCCACCTCCCAGGAGAGCAGGCCCCTGCATTTAACCTAAGGGCTCATATACAGTAGGTTGTCCATAAATATTTGTTGAATGGAGAGATAGATAAATTTTAATTATGTCAAGGGGAAAGGGATGACTGTAAATATTCAACAGAACATATTAACCATCGTTTTCTCTCCTCAAGAGGTCAGAAGAGCCAGAGACAGTGAGGATTCCACTGAAGTTGCTGCTTAAAATATAAATTACAGCTTGTCCTTCCATTATTCTTCTGAGTTTTAGTGGAATAAAATATAAGCAATAGCCAGACATGGTGACTCACGCCTGTAATTCCAGTGCTTTGGGAGGCCGAGGCAGGCGGATCACGAGGTCAGGAGTTCAAGACCAGCCTGAACAACATGCTGAACCCCCATCTCTACTAAAAATACAAAAATTAGCTAGGTGTGGTGGATGCCTGTAATCCCAGCTACTCAGGAGGCTGAGGTGGGATAATCACCAGGAGGTGGAGGTTGCAGTGAGCCGAGATCATGCCATTGCACTCCAGCCTGGGCAACAGAGTGAGACTCTTAAAAAAATATGTGTGTGTGTGTGAGTGTGTGTGTGTGTATGTATATATACATACATACACACACACACACATATATGGGCACCAGCATCATTTACCATGAAGACCACTGGAAGTGCTGGGGACAAGTATATTTATAAAATGTGAAAATTGTTTTCTAAATTTAAAAAACTGATTTTAGGAGAGACATATATCTTGTATATGTAGGTCTTCCATTGGGCAGAAACTCAAATTCAGAATCTCGCAGTTTTCGAGTTTTTCCAAGGGACAGGCTCATCAGGAAAGCCTTTATTTAGCAGCCTGGGAGGATATTCTTCTGTGCTTTTTCTTTTTTTTTTTTTTTATTGCATTTTAGGTTTTGGGGTACATGTGAAAAACATACAGTATTGTTGCATAGGTACACACGTGGCAGTGTCATTTGTTGCCTTCCTCCCCTTCACCTATATCTGGCATTTCTCCCCATGCTATCTCCCGCCAACTCCCCACCCCCCACTGTCCCTCCCCTATTTCCCCCCAACATACCCCAGCGTATAGTGCTCCCCTCCCTGTGTCCATGT
>CAUYQU010059729.1:0-19053 GCA_963574635.1 Cheracebus regulus
GGCGATTGAGTGTGAGTGCGGGTGGGGGTGTGTGTGTGTGTGAGAGAGAGCGGGTGGGCGCGAGTGAGTGTGTGTGTGTGTGTGTGTGAGGGGGGGAGGGAGAGTGTGTGTGTGTATGTGTGTGTGTGTGAGAGAGAGAGAGAGAGGGAGGGAGAGAGTGTGTGTGTGTGAGAGAGAGAGGGAGGGTGTGTGTGTGTGAGAGAGAGAGAGAGGGAGGGAGAGAGTGTGTGTGTGTGTGAGAGAGAGAGGGAGGAAGAGAGTGTGTATGTGTGTGTGTGTGTGTGTGTGAGGGAGAGGGACGGGGGGGGAGAGAGAGAGAGAGAGAGAGAGAGAGAGAGTGTGTGTGTGTGTGTGTGTGTGTGTGTGTGTGTGTAATTTTGAGAGTATGCCCAGATTTTAATCAGGTAAGAGGTTAGGAACCGAAAAGGAGTGGTTATTACAGAAACAGAATTGAGATACAGAATTTCTTCTTAGTTTTCAGACTAATACACTAATACTGAAGGAAAAGACCACAAACAAAAAATAAACACTCCATAAATTTTATAGTAAAGCCATTTGCTGAGCTGTGGTTAAGTCAGAAGACAAGAGTGAAATCCACTTCTCAGTTTTTAAATTCACCTTACAGAAGAACAAGGATAGCATTCTTGTTCATGTCAAAGACAGCCCCACAAGTCAAAGGCGACAGCAGAGTAGAAATACACAGAAGTGATCTACAGGGCACCTGCTCAAGAGAATGTGTGGGGCACGTGCGGGAATGTGTCTAGAAGAAACGTAAGGCGGCTTTACTTGCCACCCCCAGATCAGGCCTTCTTCTGATTTACATTTGCAAACCAAGCTGGTAGGCCTAATACTATCAGACATACTTTCAGACCCCGACAGTGACCAATTGCAGTGACTGGCTTAAAAGAGCCTCCGCGGCGTGGAGAAAAAAGTCTGCCATGACCTGGAGCTCCAGCTATAAAGCAGCCGCGTTCTTCCGCAGGAACTGCTCTAGGACAATACTCTACATACTCTCGGATGTGTCCACTGTGGGAGTGGAAAAGCAGTTCTTCTCTTGCATTTATAACCCTGACGCTCTTTGAAACAAAATTAAACACATTGGGCGCCCAAACCGCTGAATGTATTCTGCTGAGGAACGTCTTTTGAAGGTAACCAAGAAAAAGACAATGATAGAGTGAGCCCCAGCACGCTTCATCTGAGGTCAGGCCGCATTTAAGTGCCCTCATCACACTCCTCTTTATTTCCAAATTAAATTAAAAAAAAATACACACGGATTTGGGACACCTATGAGTGTCTTCCACATCTTCCTCTAATTACCCTGGCCTCTCATTTACAGTCAGATGACATGACCCAGGAGCACACGCAGGGTTAGCCAACTGTGTAAGCGACACGGGGCTGAGGATGACAGAGCGTCTTCTCTTTCAAGCTAGCTCGGCACTCTGTTACCCACTTCTGAACACACTCCGCATCTGACACGAAGGGGCACCCTGGCAAATTGGGAACTGCTCCACTCCTCCAAACTCCTAGCAGAGGGTTGGAAAGGCGCTAATGTGGGCCAACCCATCCAGGCAGCCAAGCATTCACAGTCAATTTGTGAATTACTCGCTCTCTGGGCATATGCACTACACGAGACAGTCTTCATCATTAAAGTTTTCCCTCCTGCCCTGGCTTTAGCTTACTTCTTTAGCTTCTACAAGAAACGAGGAAAAAGAGTGAATAGGAAAAGTGATATACAACACCCCAAAAGGACAGGAATTTAATCTGACAGAGCCATCCAGGCGGGGGACTAAATGTTTACTTACTCAGTGCAGATTTTGTTTTGTTTGTAAAACTTGTGTCGTGTGGCAAACAACCGGGAAATGTACTTGGCATTTTCGATATCATCCTTGGAAAGAAGACACAGAGAAAAAAAGTCAACATTTGTTGGATTACACATTTCACTAAGATTCTTCTGAGGAGGGGCACATCCCTTCCAACCTTCATCTCAAGCACAAACTAACACATGGGCCAGCAAGTAAACTAGCCTGCTGAATTTCGGCAGCAGCTATGCGTACAAAGCCTACCAAAGAGTGGCAGAACACGCTGTCTGCTAAGGAATCCCTAGGTCCAGAGTGGCGGGGTTGCACTGATGAACCGGCATGTCTTTAATTCCCAACCAAGAGCTTTCAAAATAAATAACTGAATCAAGGCAGAGCGTAGAATAAACATCAGACCTCATTAAATTGGAGGCAGGGAGATGCCTTGGCTCTTGAGGAAGCACTCAACAGAAGGTCAATGGCTCAGCTTACTTCAGATTAAGCTTGGGCTACAATGGGAAAGAAAACTCAGGTCCGCCCGCAAAAGCAAATGCAATGCAACAGACTCAGGGGTCACTAGAGGAGGGCTGTAACTAGAGTGCTGAGGAAGGTGGCACATCAGACAATGTGATCCATCACACATAAGGCAGGTGGAGGGATCAGAGTCCTAGAGTCAAAAGTCAGCTTGGAAACCTAGTATTTTATTTTTTATTTTTTGAGATGGAGTCTAGCTCTGTTGCCCAGGCTGGAGCACAGCGGCATGATCTCGGCTCATTGCAACATCTGCCTCCCAGGTTCAAGAGATTCTCCTGCCTCAGCCTCCTTGTATTATAGGTGCCCGCCACCACACTCAGCTAATTTTTGTATTTTTAGTAGGGATGGGGTTTCACAATATTGGCCAGGCTGGTCTTGAACTCCTGACCTCAAGTGATCCACTGGCCGCAGCCTCCCAAAATGCTGGGATTACAGGTGTGAGCCACCATGCCCGGCCGGAAATCTGGTATTTTAAACATGGGTATTTCATCATCACTATTTTGAAATGCGTAATGACAGCATTGAGCAAGTACCAGAAAGCATCTCTTCAAGAGAATATTTATTATCTCAAGATAAGGAGAGCCAGGAAAGGACATGAGGAGTTGAAAAGTCCAAAAGCCAGTGTCTTGTCAGCCCTTGCCTCTGTCTGTTTGGCTTACCGTGTGAAAGAGGGCAGTCTCTTCTTTATTGATGAGCTCCACTAGAATGGTTGACTTGTTATGAGTGATATTCCCCATGTCATTCCACCTGGTCAAAAGGAATGTCACTATGTTTACCCAAAGATGTTCCAGGCATTTATCATATACCATAGAAGGGTTGTTTGCTGCTATCGAGTCTCATTTTACAAATTATGATTTAATTATTTTTAAGTGTAATGTTCTTTCAAAAGGGAAAAGTAAAGAAAATGCAACACGTATCCATTCAAATAGCTAAAAACTCTACATAAAGTATGTCTAGATATTGCTGTTTATATAGTTTTCTTTGTGACTAGCAATGAAGAGAATCTGCAAGGGACTTTGCTGCCCCCACTCCCATTTTTTTTCACATTTCCAAAGTGACAAAACATTTCCCATGACCTCCATTTTTTAATGATGGAGGAGCATATATTATTAAAAAGTCATGTGTTTCTGAGAATCTAAACAGAAGAATCCACATATTCTGTATTAATATGCACTACAGATTCATGATGCCACCTAAGAAAAGATGACTAGGGACTGTTTAATATGCCTATACTTCTGGGAACACACAGTTTCCTAGGGACTGTTTAATGTGCCTAAGCTTTGGGATCTAACACACACACATACACAGTTTCCTAGGTACTGTTTAATGTGCCTACGCTTTGGGATCTAACACACACGCAGTTTCCTAGGGACTCTTTAATGTGCCTACACTTTTGGGATCTAACATACACATATACACACACAGAGTGTTTCCTTTCCTATCTTCATGGAGACCTTATCTAAAAATGAAAATAAGCACCAGATGGGGAAAGATAAGCTATCGCTTCCCATCCTACTTGGAACCAATTTCTAACCATCTTTAACCACTACCTACCCTTCACCCGGTGCCCCAACCTATAATTCCCTGCCCCTGCTTTTTTACTCATATGCATCTGCTCATTATATTTCTACCATCCTCTGTTTGGATAATAAGTTTGAGACTCAGCTCTGGGAGTCACCTTCTCTAGGAATCCCTTCCTCATTACCCACTACCCACAGGTGAGAAGAGCCCGCTGTGGTCCTCTACCGGTCACCACATTGCATTATAATTTTTACTTCTGTGACGAAATGTCTAATGAGACCAAGTAGACCACAGTCCCGATATCCAGTGCAGGGATTCTGCCTTCTTCATTTCCATGTTCCAAGCACTGAATTGAGTATCAGGCACAGGGCACTCAATAAATGTTTGCTAGAAGAATAAAAAGCAATAATATTGTCTTTCAGCTGTATAGTCTGATTCTTACATCAACTCTCTATGGCAACTCTCTATTTTTCCTCCTACTTTTAAAATGAGGCAATTAAGACACAAATAAGTACCTGACTTAGCACATTTACTCTGTACCTCAGGGATGGATGAGTTCTATACCTGTAGTTTCCAGACTTGCCTCCAGTCCCCATTCCCTTGTATCAGTAACAAATGTTTTTAGGCAGCTCTTCTGGGGCAATACTCTCTACAAGTGCTGCACCCAGCTTGCTTCACAACCCACAGTTCTATCAGATTACATCTACGTGGACTCATAGCTACATGCTCCTTAGAGAAGGTCTCTAGAGATAAGAGATATTTGGTTTCCTCTGGCTTCATTCTTTCAAATCAACTGCTGAAATCCTAGATATACTCAGAGCCCCACCACATGACTTCAGCTAGTGGTATAATTAACATGACACTATAGTAAATGTGAATTCTTGTCTTGTGGTGGTTTCAAGATAAATGAAAAGATCTGGAAGCAGTTCCTAAGGAAACTAAGAAAACCTGTGAGTAGCTTATGCTCATAAAATTTCCAAATTGCAGTTTTCTTCTATTTCACTTCAATAGCCAGTGTGCATGACTTGTTTACTTCTCTGCTGTAGGTTCAAAGAGAAACTGAAACATCAGTTTAACTATGGAGAACTGGTAGGACAAAATGCCTAGATAGCTTTGAATGGGGATAAAAATTTATAGCTACAACTCTGCACATATTTACATATTATCCTCAATTAATTCATACTTTGTGGGAGGTATATGAAGCTGACACTAGTCCAAAAGTCCAAAAGTGTATTTTATATCCTGAAAGATCTCTCTTGTCATTCCTGCTTCAAAAATGTCTCTATTCAGAGAGCAAGAGAATATCATAAAAACAATGGCAGAATGGGGATCTAGGAAAATAAAAGCCAATCAGGAAGACTTTGGGTAGAAAACTATCTCAAAGTGACCTACAGTAGCTGCTGATCCAGAGAGTATATGGCCAATCAAGAGTCACTTCCAGAAGGTGGGTCATGCTTGCCTCCAAGAGCTATCTTTGATCATGTGCCCTGGATACACAGATCCACCTAGCAGACACACGTACAAGAAAGCTGTTCTTCCAATCACAGGCCATGTTGCCTTGTAAATGAAAGCCAGAACAGTTTTTCAGGGCACCAATACAAAGCAAGCATATTGACATGAAACGCAGCAGGAGACGTCTGCATCTCTACACTGGTACCAGGCCTGATAAATGGAAGAGAGGACTGACGTGTCCAAATAATTAAAAGGATCAAAGCCCTCTAATTCATCATAATAAATAGACTGCGTGTTCAAAACATGTTTTTAAAAATAATCACCTTTTGTTCACATAAAAATCAGTTTGCACTCTACTGGCACATGCGGTGAGGCAGAGAATGCAGAACAATGGAAAGAAGCGTTTAGATTTAATGACTGACTGGAGAGTCAGCTTCCAGCCAGACTCAGGAAGTTTAGTTTCACTCTTCTAACTCAATAGGGTTCAACAATGTAATTCCTGGAGTCCGGTGGAAAGGGTTTCTACAAAATGTGAGATGAATTTAACTGCTTAAATCCTGCAGAGGGCTCACCTTATATGAGCTGAGAAAAGTCAAATCTAATCCAGTTTGGCTCTGAACTCATTTGGATAACCTTAATTAACATGTTAATTAACATTAACATTAGAGTCCCTCAAGGTGAAAAAGAAAAAAGAAAAACAAACAAACAAGACTACCTGTATATTACTGCTTGTCTTCCAATTCTGTTCCTCACGAAAATCCCCATAAAGAAAATGCCAAGGTGTACACAGTTTCCATGATTGTCCTGGGTAAGACCAACAGAAGAGACTTGTGATGACCCATGTTCACTGCAACATTATTCACAATAGCTAAGATATGGAATCAACCTGAGTGTCCATCCACAGACGAATGGATGAAGAAAATGCGGTACATATATACAAAGAAGTACCATTCAGCCTTAAAAGAGGACAAAACTGTCATTTGCCACAATACACATGGAATTAAGAGAACATAATGCTAAATGAAATAAACCAGGTACAGAAAGACAAATACCACAGGTTCTCACTTATATGTGGAATCTAAAAAACTGAACTCACAGAAGCAGAGATATACTGGTGGTTACCAGAGGCTGGGGAATGGGAGGAATAGGGACACGATAGTCAAAGGAAATAAAGACCTGTTAGACAAGAGGAGTAAGTTCACGATCTCATGGTGACCACAGCATAGTTAGTAACAATGTATTGTTTTTTGTTTTTTTTTAACAGGGTCTCACTGTTGCCCAGGGTGGAGTGCAGTGGCACGATTTTGGCTCGCTGCAGCCTTGACTTCCTGGGCTCAGACAATCCTCCTATCTTGAGGTCCCAAGTAGCTGGAACTACAGGCATGTGCCACCATGTCCTGCTAATTTTTTTTTTTTTTTTTTTTTTTTTTTTTACAGACAGGGTCTTGCCATGCCACCCAGGCTAGAGATCTTCCATCCTTAGCCTCCCCAAGTGTTGGGATTACAGGTGTGAGCCACTGAGCCTGGCCATAATATACTGTATTCTTGAAATCACTAAAAGAATAAACCTTAAGTGTACTCATCACAAGGAAATAAGTATCTGAGGTAATGCATATGTTACTTGGTTTGATTTAGCCACTTCATAATATACATATATTTCAAAACCCACAGGTATCACACCCCATTTCTCACCCACGAGTAGAATGAATCATAGACAACATCAGAGCAGTAAGGTGACCAGCTGTGTCAGTGGGGTCAAGTCCTACAGGAACTCACCCACCACACATCCTAGTGGACTATATATAGAAAGAGATAGATTTTTTCCCCCTTTTTTCTCAATTTGTCACAACGCATTTCCAGTTTAAGAGAGAATCTCTGGATTTTGTCAGATTCATTGGCATTTGGATTTTCTCTTTCATGAATATCTATTAACGTCTTTTATTTTTTAACCTTACCAAAGCTTTTGCTTTTTAAATCGTTATACATGCAATAGTTTGAAGAGCTGAATATTCTTCAGGGCTTGTTTAAAGGAAGCAAGAAGCAGACCTGTGCCTACCACTTCCTTTGCTAAGAGGCCAAAACATTCACCTCTTAAAGCTGTCGATGTGTCTCTGCAGCCATGCCTGGCCCTTTCAGTGCAGAACCTCCCATTCCTTAGTGCAGGGATATTTTCTCAAATAATTACCTTTTATTTTCCTTGTTCACTCTTTTTAGAACTCCCATTGTTCAAACAGTGGACATCCTGGACAGGTCCTCTAATTTTTTTTATCTCCCGTCCCCAACTTTCCATTACTTTGTTTTTTTGGTGAGATTTTCTCAGTTTTATCTTCTAATCTGTCTATTAAGTTGTACATTTCTGATACCATATTTTTAATTTCAGAGTTTATTTTTGTTTTCTAAATGCATCTTTTTGTAAGTACCTTATTCCTTCAAGGAGGCAAAAAAAGAAAAAAAAAGAAAGAAAGAAAAAAATCCTGAGGCTCAGTGGATAGTATTTTGAGCAGGCGGTTCTTCTTCCTGTACAATATCTGCATCTGCTAGTCCATGGCTGTTCTTGTGATGTTGGTCTCTGTCTTACCTATTAGGACACTGGGTAGGGTGATGCTTGACTATCCGTTCGCATGTGATAATCGGTTGCTAAATGTTGGCTGGGAGCTCTCTACGCACAGGAGGGGGCTTGTGGACTTCACTGGTGGCTGATCTCCTAAGCCCTGTCTTGGGGAACCCCAGATGTCATATTCTTATCTTCAGCCTGGTCTCTTGGTCCAGTCAGGTGCTTCCAATCTCTTATCTGGGCAAGCATCACCTGGCTGCCAGGGTTCTGAGAGTGGAGTGGGAACAAGACATCTAGTAGATAAACTGTCAGTCCCTGAAGTGAAATCCTGCTTTCCCCTGGGGGTAAAGGTGCCCGATCAGCTGATGCTTGGTACTCACTTAGATGGACTGTCTTCTTTCTAAAGCAAGAGTCGGGGCATGCACAACTAGGACTAAGATGGAAAAGAAGGACTTCTACATTCCCTAGAATACCCAGTCCCATTTAAGGCATGAAGGAGACACTTCTCAACTCACCCGCTAAAGCTTACATTCCAATAAGAGTCTTCTAACAGAGATAGAGAGAAAGTACGATCCCTGTTGGTGGCAAAGCAAAAAGAGTGTTGAGAGACAAAGAACCAGCACAGATGAAAGAGAACTGTCCCATAATGGTGAATCTGAGAAGCTGAAAAGCTAAGTTACACTACAGAAGGTATAGGTGAGAAAAGAAGATAGGAGGAGTGGAGTTAGAAAGAGAAAGGGGAATTCTGCGGAAACACTTCCCTGGGCACTTTGTGGGTGGATCTGTAGGGATGGGGATAAGGGAAGAGTTATTCACCTGGGTGGGGCAATGGAAAATGCACAGCAGAGGTGCCTCTGGAAGCTACTCTACCCAGCATGCTGGGGACACTGCACTGGTCAAAGCTTAAGGGCTCGAAGTCCAACCTAGCAATGGATAAAGGCTCCAGACTCTGCCTTACCCATTCCAAAAGCACCCTTCGCCCTGTCTATGTGCTCTGACAATACAGGAGCGACTCAGGCAGTGGCCATACCTGTATCCGTGGAAGAGGAGGGACAGACTTGTTAGGAAGTGGACTGGTACTCTTCCAGTCTTGAAAATTTTTGAGGAACCACTCATGAAAAAGCCCATGCTAAATTCAAATATTTTTCCTAGGATATATCATGACACACTTTTTCTTTTGTCAGTAAGAACCTGTGCCAATCAAAAGAGACTCCAGTCCCACCCATAGTCCTTCCCTGCATATTTTCTTGTCTGCTTTTTCACTTATTGCAGAGCTGACCACATCACCACCCCCACTGGTACTGTCGCTCCCATACTCATCCTTGGGTCACCAGAAATCATGCAGTCTATAGTTGGTCACCTTAGATATGCACAGATATGTGGGGGGAAAGAGAGGAGAAACACGCAATGCAGCTCAGTTACCCCAGCTTGGCAATGAGTCAGAAGCGCCTGTCTTCCAACTCAGAGGAAGGTATTATAACCCTATTGGTTCCACTAAAGAAAGAACATATTAGAAAGCACATCAGGAACCAACCACAGCAGATTCCAACATGACCTCAACTGCCCCTGTTTCCCACAGTCCAGAATGACTAAAAAACAGCACAAGCAAATCGCCACAGCAAAACCTCCAATTTCCAGGGACTGAGAAGTCAGTTTTCTAGAAGTGGAGAAAAGTTTACTCTGATTTTTCAATGACCCAAAATATGACTATATATGGGCTGCAGAAATGTAAGTGGGATGCAGATGGCTTCATAAGGCATTATTGCAAGGAAAATGGATTACAACCCTACGAAGGGCAGCTATTAGAGAAGCAAAAGAAAATTAAACAAATCTAAAAAAGAGCCATTTAGCCCTTTCTGAAAGCTGTGGCCACCCTGCTCGATTCTACTTGATGCACATGGGCAGTTCTCATTAAGGCAAATTGCAAACGTGCAACAGAGGGGGAACTGAACACTTATAAAACAGCCAGCGGAGCCAGTCTGGAGTGAAATGTTTGTGCTGAAATTGCAGGCGTCTCCCAAATTGCTGAAATGTGCCAGTTGCTTTAGGTTTCTGATAAATCTCCATTTTTTGTAAAGTAGGTCAGCAGAGAGCAGAAAATGAGTTTGGATGATGGGCTCAGCTCTATAATGACTATGCTCCATGACCCCCCCCAACCACACCCACTTCAGGAGGTGGATGTGCTGCAAAGAATGTGATGTGCTATAGCCGTTTCCTAGGCATAGTTTCCATAAAACACCAAAGGGGCTGGGAACCCACAATGGAGAGCCCTATAGAGCTGGAGAAATAAAATATGATTGTATATAGGAAACATTTCATTCTACCTCACAAACAATTATCCCTGTATTGGCTCAACGAAGAGGAAAAGAGAATAAGAAAACTATTGGCTAGAGTCTTGATTAATGTTACACATGACATTAGCTACTTGTCCTGTCATAGGGCTGGATATCAGCCTTGATACTTCCAAAGTGCCGGATCGGCTGATGCTTGGTACTCACTTAAATGGACTGTCTTATTGAGCTATTATGCTGAGGACCACAGAAAACTTCAAAATCTCTTGGTTAAGAAAAAAAATTTATCTATAATAAATAGACTTGCCAACTAATACTGCATAGCAAAAAGAAGGCCAAGCCATTCTGGCCCACTGCTATTAACACTGATTTTCCAAATGCCAGTACCGTTCTGAGAAGGTTAAAGCCAACACAGGGCACAGCATGTTACCTTTACAGGGAAGATTTCCTGTCCAAATCCATCCAAACGTTCGACTTCGTTGATGTACATCAGTTCAGCTTCTGCTGGCAGGATTCCACTAAAATCAAAATAGCATCGAAGGAGGAAATGGTTAAGGACAGCCAGTGGAAGATCCCACCTTCCTGATGGCAAATTCCAGAGCTGTGATTTAGCTCTAGATTCTGGGAAGAGCAATCATTACCCAACTGTGAGGGTATGGTGCATTACTAAGTAATTCATTAACATCTTCCCCAGTAGCCTTTCACTCGACACGGAATAATAAGAGGAAGGTAAATTACTTAATTAAGAGCCACAGCCCTATAAACATGAAATAATTATTCTAGACATCCCTTTGAATATGTTGTCTGCTTTAAAAAGAATTTTTCTCCCATCTGGGAGAAATCTCATTATTTTTTTTTTTAAAGGCAAGAAAAAAGGAAAAGGTTTATCATGAGGATAATACTTTGGGAGTCAAATGGCCATGGCTCACGCCTGTAATGCCAGCACTTTGGGAGGCCGAGGCAGGCAGATCACTTGAGGTCAGGTGTTCGAGACCAGCCTAGCCAACACAGTGAAACCCTGTCTCTACTGAAAATACAAAAATTAGCTGGGTATGGTGATGCATGTGTATGTAATCCCAGCTACTGGAGAGGCTGAGGCATGAGAATTGCTTGAACCTGGGAGGCAGAGGTTGCAGTGAACCAAGATCACACCACTGCACTCCAGTCTGGGTGACAAAGCGAGACTCTTTCTTAAAAAAAAAAAAAAAAACGGCCAGGATGAGATAACCTAGAATCACTGCGTGGGCCTTGATATCAAACTCTCGGTGCTTCCTTAAATTAAAGTTTCTCTCCTTTTCTTTCCTTCACCTGCCTACGACCCAACACAGCACTTTAGGTCTTCACTCTATCGGCACAGGCTGTCTCAGGCTTCCCAGATTCTCAGAGGAAGAAAGGGAGGAAGGGAGGGAGGGAGGGAAGGACCAGAGCACAGTTTTCAAGTCGACATTCACCTTTTCAGAACAGAAGTACAGAGTTGAGTCACATGGTGGAAGCAAGGCAAACATGTTGACTCAAGCCCAGAGTTGCAGATAGGCAGATAAACGCCTCCTGTCCCATGTACAGTAAACATCTGTGCGGTGGACAGCCCCTTACCCTCCGCCTGCCTTACCTGTGAGCTTTGTGTTCTTGGGCTACCTTCTGGGTCAGCTCCTCCAGAACAGCCTCTTCCAGGGCCAAATCCTATAGAATAGAAAGTGCTGAAGGTTACAAGAGGGTGTGGGCATTTGCTTTTTTGCTTGCAAACCTTAAAAGCTCCCTTCCTCAGCTGTTCCTGATTAGTCACATTTCTTCAGTACCTCCTTTACTGTTACAGAATTAAACATTGTAATTTTTAGAACTGAGTTATGATTTCTACTGTTATAACATGGCTCTCCATAATAACAGGTTTATTTCCACGTATATTTTGGGTTGCCACCTAAGTTCTGTGGTGCCTGGGAATAGCTCTTGCCATTCATTCTTCCCTATCTACCTGCCTGCCTCTCAGATGTACGTTTATAAAAAATGCTTTGCATGGCTTCTATATATCTAATGATTGGGGTATAGGCCAATGAGTTTCCAGGCCATCATCCCTTCAAAAGTTGAGCCCAGGAAGGGATTGTGCCAGGCCTTTCTGTCCAATACCAGGAAACTAATTAAAAACACTGAAGGCAGAGTAGGCTCATTCTGATATTACCTGATGGTCATGGGAGCAGAGGAAGCCATGATGGCTAAAACATCTCCAGAGAGCTCTGTAAGGCAACAGGTATGTAGCTGCCTAGTCAACATCGCTATCAACTGAACCCCAGGTCCCTGGAACCGGTGATGTGCTGACTACTGTGGGCTCAGAAGAACCGATTACACACAACCCTTCCTTAACATCTTGGAAATGGGCTTGCTAAACACTGACCAGGGAAGCACTGCTTAGGATGGTGAGATGGAATCAAGAGGAATAATCCAAAATGAGCAGACCAAAGCAATCCATTCTCGAGAAGTTGATAGAGATAGAGATTCTAAAGTTTGTCTCAGGCCTGTGGTGGCCTGGGGCTCCAACAACAAGCCAGCTGCCTCTAGCTTTCCCAGGCATCAGTTCCCACAGATTCCAGGCTAGTAAGCACCAAGAGAGTACAGACTGGCACCATGTTCCTGTGAGCTCCAGAGAGGATGTCAGAAGGGATTCCGAGCTGCATTCTGATGAGGGTATCTGAATCTTATCCTACTGGGATGAGAGGTACAGACTGATGTTTTGGCAGAAATCATATCAAATGCCCCATTCCCTTGATTCTAAAACACCATTTATATAAAGATTTATCTCCAACTTAGTAACTTTTCATGGATGAAAACACTACCCCTAAATATGTATACCTCAAAACTGTGAAAAACATTCCATCTCAAATCATTGAAATGTGAACAATCAATATTTTTTAAAACTGGAAAGCAAAGATATAATTATATGCTAAAAATTCTACAGCTCTGCACGTCCTGCTAACTCTAGAGTTCATGCGAGACCCCAGAGCAGAGGGGGAATTATGGCAGCTCTTACTTTTCATGCAACTGATTAATTGGCAGTTTCCTGTTTAGCCATCCATTGAAATGACTCAAGTCCATGATAGGAAATAAGCTCAACATTTTCAGTTTCATGTTGTGAAGGAACAAAGATCCCACAAAGCTTAGAAAGTTAGCTATGTGTGTGCATTTAGATATTGAGTAGCAGTAAAAACTCCATTAATTTTGAAAAGCTAATGAAGGGCATGTGGCAACAGAATAAAATAAAGTGAAGATCAAAAAGTGTTCCATTAAATCTCCGTTTCCTACTTTTAGAAAAGAAGAAGGCCAAAGGTACCCCCTCTGCTATTGTTCTCAACTTAACCGCCTCCATCTGCACCTGGGGCCTCCCTGCGGTATGTGCCCCTCCAGGGAGAGGGCGAGCATGGCCCTGTGGGAATGAAAAATGGCAGAGTGCATGCCTGTACACAGCCACACACCTGTGGAGCGCCCTGTGTACTTGACTTTGTTCTTTTCTCTGCTGAATAAATGCCATTTAACAAACTTGGTTACTTTATAAGATCAAACACAGCCATTTATCCTATCTTCCCTCCCCCACCAAAGGAATGCATTCTCTTTGAAAGCTCTAGTGGAACCAAGCAGAACGTTTACACCTTCCATGACTCCTCCCTGGCCTACACAGGGAGGTCAACACCTGGGCCTGGCATGCAGACCATTCTTCAGTGTGACTCAGCTTCCCCTTCCAGACCTCCTTGCCTAAGAGGTCAAGCCCCAGGCCAGCTCTTCTTCTAACACACACTGCTTTTACATCCATTCGTAAGAATGGGCCTTTACATGCCCATCCTCCCTGGGAGAACCATTCTGTCACTTCACACAGTGTGAAATACCACATCACCCTTAGGGTCTGTCTCAGCTACCACTTCCCTCCATATGGCTTTCTTGTCTCCCCAACTGGACATAAGCATTCTTTCCTTTTGAACTACCTCTTCTACTCTGTGTGTGTGTCTCTTCTCATATTCTGGCTACCCCATTTCCTACACACTTGTGTATACTCGTCTTATCCTTGATCCTTGTCTCCCTCCCTCTATGAGAGTACAGGGTCCTCAAGGGCAGCAATTCTTCTTCATATCATTTAACGGGCCTCTCACAGGGCTTTTGTGCAGTAACAGCTTATAAGGGCTCAATACATGGCAAGTGATCAATACATGTGTCTTGAACTGAACTTACTATGTGACATGTAAATTTCATATTGTCAAACAAAAGTTTAATTACACGGAGCTGCTTATCAATCACTTGTACCTTCTGCATGTGCTCTGTCTGCTTACATAATAAAATCAAAAAAATAAAGCATAGAGTGATGTTACCTGGAAAGCATACTCAACAGCCTTATATTTGCAAGACACAGAGACAGAATAATAGTGCTAATAACAATTATAAGACAACTAAATAAACAGTTACTGAGAATTTACTATGTGTCAACTTGCATTACGTATTTCATACTAGGTATTTCACATGTACTATGTCCTTTAATGCTCACAATGAAATTAGGCTTGTTATTCTCATTTTTAGATGAGAAGCCTGAGGCTTGGAAAGGTTAATTAACTTGCCCAAAGTCATATAGCCAGTAAGGGGCACAGCTAGGATGGGGTCACAGCACTGCCCAGCAAAGATGCCATGAAATTGCCAGCCACAGGTCACAGTGCACCCAGGATACCACGGGGCAGGGACTGAAAGTGGATGGCTGATGACCAAAGCCTAGGAATATTCATAACTCGGATAAGGCTTCTGCCATGTCATCTTCAGCATCCAACAGGGCTTTCTGTGATGACGAAAGTGTTCCATATGTGGGCTTTCCAATACGGTAGCCTCTAGACACATGTGGCTATGGTGCAATAAAATTGTAGCCAAGGCCGCTGCAGTGGCTCAGCCTGTAATCCCAGCCCTTTGGGAGGCCAAAGAGGGTGGATCACTTGAGGCTAGGAGTTCAAGACCAGACTATCCAACATGGCAAACCCTGTCTCTACAAAAATACAAAAGTTAGCCAAGCGTGGTGGCATGTGCCTGTTGTCCCAGCTACTCAGGAAGCTGAGGCACAAGAATCGCCTGAACCCAGGAAGCGGAGGTTGCAGTGAGATGATATTGCACCACCGCACTCCAGCCTGGGTGACGTAGCAAGATGTTCTCAAAAAAAAAAAAAAAAGTAGTCAATGCAATCAAGCAACTAAATTTTTCATTTTATTTAACTTTCATTAATTTAAATTTGAATGTAAATATCCACACATGGCTAGTGGCTACTATCCTAAAGAGAGTCATTTTAGATCCAAAAATAACTGTCAATATTTGTCTGTCCAATGATGAGACTTATGAAGTCTATGTTGTTTAAGTATCTGATTTGCCTAGAGTTTAGTGGCAACAGTCTCATTCTCAAAGAGGTATGATGCACAAAATAACTGCTTTACTAATTCATAGCACTTTAACCTGTCAGGACATTTTACCATCTACAAAGTCATAAATATCATGCTGCTAATCACCTTTGAAAATTCTGAGAAGCACCCAAACCTGGTCCCTTCCTAAAGGCAATTTAATAAAGGCCTTTAATGAGAGTAAGGTGAATAAAATGTGGAAAATTATCAACCTTCCATTACCAACCACCCCATTTGATACAAAAATGTGCACACTCTAAAATTCTAAGGCTTGAGCCTCACTTTCCTCCCATCAAGCACAGTGGAAAACACCCTTTTGGGATGAGATTCTGAGACATTAGAAATGTGACTCAAGCATATTCACATTAAGCCCTATGAAGAACTTCTCTGCTAAGTAATATGTTAATCTCTTTGGAGTTTCATTTAATGAGTAGAATCAATAAAGTATAAAAACAGCAGGCACAGCAGATAATACCACTGTTTACTTGTTTACTTGAAGGGAAATAAAAAAGAATGGAGACTAGACGCGGTGGCTCACGCCTGTAATTTCAACACTTTGGGAGGCTGCGGCAGGTGGATCACCTGAGTTCAAGAAGTTCAAGACCAGCCTGGCCAACATGGTGAAGCCCCATCTCTACTAAAAATATAAAAATTAGCTGGGAGTGGTGGTGGGCACCTATAATCCCAGCTACTCAGGAGGCTGAGGCAGGAGAATCACTTGAACCCAGGAGGCGGAGGCTGTACTGAGCTGAGATGGCACCACTGCACTCGAGCCTGGGCAACAAGAGTGAAACTCCGTCTCAAAAAAAAGAATGGAGTTATTCATGAAAAGTTAAAGATGTGCAATATTCCCTAACTGTTAAGAACAAGATTAGCCTTTGACCGATTTAGACTGACCTCGTGCACTGATATGAATAATTCCAGTTATTTATCTTAGTCTCTCAAAACTTAAAACCTTTGTCACCAGACACTCCACTTTCTCCCACGTGCCATCACTGATAAGTTGCCAGATTTTGGCTTTTTTACTTCAAATATCCCTTGCTTTGCTTTGTTGTTTTTCTTTCATGAACATCTAAATGATATCCTTTGCCCAGAACACTACAACAGATTCCCAGCTGACCAGCTTGAATCCAGCAGTTCTCAAAGTGTGGGGTCTGCAGAACTCGAAGGAGCCCATGCATTCCAACTCCGCAGAAGTTTCCGGTCTCATCCATCACAATTTCCCTCCAGCAGCTACAGTCAAAGCAGCCAGTGGATGCTTTCCTAACACCCAGGCCACACTGCCGCTGCTCCTCCTTTCCCTGTCTAAATCATTCCTTGCTACTTACCTCTTTGCCTCATAGCTCACACGCCATCAGTGTTCCAGCCTTCCTTAATCTCCCAAGTGCATGTGACCTCTCTCCACATAACATTTTGATCACACTTTATTATACTTGGCTTTTTATTCTGATTTTGCAAACTTCCTATTTAACCAACCACACTCTAGTCTCCTTGAAAACAAGCACCATTTTTTATATAATTTCATCCCCTGGGTGTTAGTTACCCACGTCAGTGCATGGGGTAAAGGAGTTGACCAAAAAAATAAGTAGTGAATGATCTGATTCCTCAAACCAGAGCCAGGAGGGTGAATGGTTATGGCTGTTCCCTAAAATGGTTTTCAAATATTTTTAATCCCTCCCATTTAATACTCTTTTCTTTTACCCTGAAGCTACCAACCAACCAACCAAGAAAAATTCCCCAGGGGTTACAACCTAGCCTTATCTTTACTTCCATCCAGGAATGGGCATTTTACTTTATTGATTCGTTGTAAAATTTTTATGAGCACAGTCTGTGTGCCAGATGACCGTGAACTAGACAGGGTCTATGCCTAAAGACCACAGAGCTGACCAATAATACATACATATATACATGTGTACATACCTAAGAATGAACACAAGTACACATATGAAAAGTGATTGAACAGGAAGGATGATGAGGGTATATGAGATAGGTGGTCAAGGAACAGAAGGGCTCTCTGGGAGGAATATTGAATTGAGACCTGAATGTCATAAAGATCTGGAGCAGAGCACTCCAGGCAGAGGAAACCCTTGTACAAAGGCTGTGGGGTGAGCAGCTCAGTACATTCTGACAAAAAAGGGGGGGGGTGGCAGCATGCCAGAGGGTAGACAGTGAATGGGGGAGAAGGAAGGAAAGTAGGTAGTGTCTTTTTTGTTACAAAACAAAAACAGGGACCGGGCGCGGTGGCTCATGCCTGTAATCCCAGCACTTTGGGAGGCTGAGGTGGGTGCATCACAAGGTCAAGAGATCAAGACCAGCCTGGCCAACATGGTGAAACCCTGTCTCTACTAAAAATACAAAAATTAGCCGGGCGTGTTGGTGGACACCTGTAGTCCCAGCTACTCAGGAGGCTGAGGCAGGAGAATCACTTGAACCCAGGAGGCAGAGGTTGCAGTGAGCCGAGATCACGCCACTGCACTGCAGCCTGGCAACAGAGCGAGACTCCATCTCGAAAAACAAAAAACCAACAAAAAAACCTGTATTTCTACTGACAAATAATAATCGCAACTATTTTTGGTACAATGTGATGTTGTGACACATGTATACATTGTGGAATGGGCAAATCAGTCTAATTAACATATGTATCACCTCATATAATTATCATTTCTTTATGGTGAGAACATTTATTTAATTTTTTTATTATACTACAAGTTCTGGGGTCCATGTGCAGAATGCACAGGTTTGTTAGATAGGTTTACACCTGCCACGTGGTGTGCTGCATCCATCCCCCCATCCTCTACATTAGGTATTTCTCCTACCTTCCCCAGTCCCCCACTCCCTTGTATCCTTCCCCTAGTCCCCCACCCCGACAGGCCCCGGAGTGTGATGTTCCCCTCTCTGTGTCCATGTGTTCTCATTGTTGAATACACACTTATGATTGAGAACATGCAGTGTTTGGTTTACTGTTCTTGTGTCAGTTTGCTGAGAATGGTGGTTTCCAGCTTCATCCATGTCCCTACAAAGGACATGAACTCATCCATTTTTATGGCTGCATAGTATTCCATGGTGTATATGTGCCACATTTTCTTTATCCAGTCTATCGTTCATGGGCATTTGGGTTGGTCCAAGTCTTTGCTATTGTAAACAGTGCCACAATAAACATACGTGTGCATATGTCTTTTTAATAGAATGATTCATAATCCTTTGGGTATACACTCAGTAATGGGATTTGGGTCAAATGGTATTTCTATTTCTAGATCCTTGAGGAATCACCACACTGTCTTCCACAATGTTTGAACTAATTTACACTCCCTGTGGTGAGAACATTTAAAATCTACTCTTTCAGCAATTTTGAAATATACATTTTTTTTTTCCTCGTTTCAAGTTTTAATCAAAGCTTGTACATAAGATTGCTTTATTCCTGCATCTTCTCAATTGTTTCTTCCTTGTATTTGCCTTTTTCCTTTCCTACTTGGCGAGATTTGGCTTTCCGTTCAAGGATC